>OV170227.1:16251193-16438693 GCA_921882275.1 Brenthis ino | reverse complement strand
AAAACCTATGAAAATGTTAAAATGTATTATTATAACTGGCAATGTTTATGGGTAGCCAACATCAAGTATCATTAAAATAAAATTTTGGTATAAGATCTTGCAGTTTTAGAGACTTGTAGATTCAAGAGCATTTATTTCTATTTGTATTTAAAAATATGAATGTTTTATGTTAGTATATACTAAGTTTACTAAACAAAATATATATTTGGTTAACTTGTAACTGTATCTCTATGAATGAAAGGCAAGTAAATTATATTGTAAGATTTTATACTAACATAATGAAACAAGTAATGGAACTAATATGTAGACAAATATAAATAATGAAACATTCAAAAATTGACTTTCTCTTATGTTCTACTGTAGAAGACACATGACCCAATCACCAGTCATAAATTAAAATGTTATTGCTAATATGCTTATGTTAATTTACCAATTATGTACCAATCTTAAATTTATATGGAATGTTGATATCATTAATTTTCGTAATTATGAATCTTGAATAAAACCATTTTCTACAGAATTGCAACTTAAATACCATCACTTGCACTATACTCAATATTAATTATTTGCTGATCCAAATAGTCATATATAAATAAAGCAAAGATTTGTTCAAAACAGTTTTATTCACAAATATGTAAATGATTTCTACTACTGTTGAGAACTAGCTATCCAAGATGTGTCATATTGTGTGCTGCATTTTACATGATATTGCAACCCATAACTCACCTAGGTGAAACGGAAGTTCTGTACGGCAGAAAGAGAAAAAAAATAAATAAATCAATGTGCCAACTATTTTACAATTGTTCATAATTAAGATATTACTTCTAATAATACAAAAGAATTGTCTAATAAGTTCAGTTATAACATAGTTTTAATATAGCGTACAAAATGCATCTACAACATACTCTACTTTTGATAATAGTTGATAACTACAACATAAAAATTATGCCTACCTGAGTTATAATTTTATCATCAACCTACATTAACATTATCAATAAAAAATATGTTTGTGAAATTTGACAAGGCTTGATTTGAGTTTTATTTTCTAAGCTTTTACAGTTTATGTCTGTACAGAAATATTACATATCATCTGGTATGTGAGTATATTTTTATATTATACAGTATATTTAACTATAGTTAATTGTACTGTGTTCATTAAAATAAGTAACTGAACAATTTTATATACATTAATATATACAGTACATATTTTGAATAACTGGAAGTTGAAGTTATATATAAAATTATTTCACTAATACCTAAATTTAAAAATATATTTTAAAGAAATAAATATAATTAAATATTTGACATACCTCTTTGTCGTAGATTATTTTCTGCTAATATAAAATTGTCATATAAGATAAAGTAAACATGACTAAAGTTATTTTCAAAATAATTTTTGGCTTCATCAGCATCAAAATGTTCTGAAATATAATAAAACAATATATTGTATTGTCATATAATAAATACATAAGTTCTAGTCATGAAAATAAAAGTATGTAGTAAAAAGTAAGTAAATATTGAAAGTAGCAGTCCCATATGAAAAAGAGACATGATGGTAAGCTTATGTTTAATAGTAAATTAATTTACTTTTAAACATAAGCAATAATACATCAAGAAGCATCAACTACAGTTATTCTGGACTAATTAGCATGTTGTATGCTATGTAGCTGCATTTATCTTTGTCGTCGTTTCAAAATAGCTATAATCCACTATGCAATCTTTAGTATAATAGAGTTAATCTAAAAATAATTCATATTTGTATACCTAAAACGATTTTTAAATGTTTTAGTCTAGTCGTAGAATCCTTCTTCGAATCTTGTATTTTAACAGTTGATTTCTTAACATCTTGATGGGACTTTTTGGTAAACATCGCGCCGGCGTAAATATAAATTTATAACATTGCAGTTTTCATTATTACATTGAAAAAGATAGTAATTTCACATTGTTTTTTTGTAAAGTTTTCACTGCACTTATCTTTCATCTGTGCGTTGAGATTTCACTTCACTAAAGTCATCTTCTTGAAAAGTTGACAAGTTGACGTAAGCCATGACAGAGTTTTTATTGGCAAAGGAATTATATTTTCGTACTTTCCTAATACGAATTATTTCAATAACTATTTTTACGTTTTTTGCGTTATGTTTTATCAAATATTTTATATTGAAATATTCAAACTGGGCAATTTTGGTTAATTTATCCTTCATGGTAACTTTGAAGAAAATTCTAACATTGTTTTTTTGTACTGTGATATATGCAATCAAATTGTTTTATTTAAATGTGATTAGTTTGATCTTCGAATTAAAATTTATCACAAAAATTAATTATTACATAATTTCTTAGATGTTATTATATGTATATTTTTTTTTTGATTTTATAGATTTTGCGCATCGAAGACTGCGCTGTATTACTCGAAAATCGAAATCAACACTTTTCAAAGCTGGCAATATCCATATCGTGCAGTGTGCACTCGACTTAATAGATTAACGTATTAATTGTCATCCATGGTATTAATTAACTACTAGATTAACATATTAATTATTTTTTATATGTAGCAATATACTCTATGCATATTAAGTACCAATATTTAAAAAAAATTACGTTATCTAAATATATAGTTGAGAAGAAGACCGGTTTATTATGTATTTGTGTAATATAACAATATAATTCAACACGGGTATCTATAATTTCACTTTCACCACTTTCAAGGTTTAAAATATCTAAATACTGATAATATCAATGAACAAAACATACGAAATAATTCTTGAAATCCTTAAGAAAACATTTTATAAAGAAAAACGTTAAAAAGTGATTAATAACTGCCACATTGGTTTAGTGGTTAGCAACAGCCGCAGATCCGGAGGTCCTGGGTTCAAGTCCTTGGTCGGGCCAAGTTTAATTACTGAGCTTTTCTGTTAAAATATTTAATTTAATTGTTCCAGCCGATAGTTGCAGTGTTATAAGCTTTAAACTTTAAAGTCTTAAGGAATGTGTCTCTCTTTCTAGTCATTGAAGTATGAGGTGCAAAGCTCAAAAAAATAACGAAATAGAGCTTCTAAAATAAGTTCCGCCAAAATGGACCCATTTCGATGGGTGGTGTACCATGCGGGTCGCTCCTAGTACTTTTCTAATAGCAGAGAGGACCGTTATGTCAACGTAGAATGATAACACAGCAGTCTGGATGACGATCCAGGAGCCTGACTAACACGACATCATTCAGAAGCAATTCCGGATGTCGGTCTGCAAGTGATCAGGGTGGCTCTCAAACAGATTAAGAATAATAAAGCACCGGGTGCAGATGGATTAACGGCAAAACTTCTGAAGGTGGGTAAAAAATCGATCCTCAAGTCCATTCAGAATTTATTTATTTCTTTCATAATTAAGAGAAAAGAGTCGAGGCGCGAAGCCAAGAGACACACAGTGGGAGCAGCCCTTGGTTTGTAGTCTGCTGCGGCAGACCTGTCGTCGGGGCGCCATAGTTGAGTGCATAAGCGATCCTGCGATGCCCCATTAGGACGGAAGAGCTTCTTTTAGGTTTTAGTGGGTAGTACTGACTTTTCTAGCCAGTGAGTGCCACATAACCACATGTATGGATACAGGTGGTATGCGTAAATGCATTTCCCAACATAAAAAACGACTTATCCAATTGCAGCGAGGAGTACGACATGATAATGTCATTTCCCTATTTTCGTAGTAGTGGGCGGAGCACATCGTTCGCAGAACAGATCGTTAGGGACGAAGAGTTCTTGAGAGATGGCCGCGTACCGGAAGGCGAAGCATGCGCACTGTGCAGGTCTCCCAAGAGAAGACGACTTGGTCAAAGCCGCTAGAACCTGGTGGTTGATTGATTTTGAAGATATAATCGATGTTTTCGCGCGAACCAAAGCAAGAAAGAATAAAATTAATGTGATTAGTTTTTTACAGTTAAAAATAGAGCAAGAGCTAAATAAATAAAATTCAACAAATACTAATTAATTATGACTTCCTTACGTCGCAAAAGAGTGGCTTATCAAACTGGGACTTGGGCGGTATTAAGCCTAAATCCGCCAATACGCTTCACCAGCAGTCGGGCAAAACCTTCGATCAACAGTAGTATTGTTAATCGAAGGGTAAAACCAAAGATTACTACGTAGGTGGAATTTGCATAATTATCTGATCTATAACGTATGTAAACAAGTTTTGGTTAGCGGCCCCTTTTTTCATTATTATCATTATCAGTCATTTTATAATATTGTTATGAGTGTGAATAGTTCATATTATGATTTTCTGACATATGATTCTGCAGTCGCTCTCAAACACTACATCTAAGTACTCGTATCTGTATTGCCTACCTACTACTGAATACTTTTTTATTTGTTTAATCAAGCAGTAATACAAAAACATTACGAATTTATCTATATTTTACATAAATAAACTATTTAATAGTTAATTTTAAAGTTATTTTGCTGGAAAAGAATTATAAATCATGGCGGTTTTTAGTGTTATATTTTTTATTATAAATTTAATAGTGGTTGTAAGAAGCATGCCAAGAAATTCCAAAGATACAATAGGATTTCCAGAGGTAGAAGAAAATCCACTATTAGTCAATAAGCAGGTATGTAATTAAATTTTTTAAATATATAATAAATATTATTATTATTATAAATTAAGGTAACTATAAAGTCCTTTATATTATAATTACTGTACAACAAAAATTTAAATAATTAATGTATAATTACCAATATCTTCTAAGAAGTCGACATTAAATTACGATTTTATTTGTGTACCTTTTGAGAAATATTATTAGACTAGCGCCTCATCCTCGCTTTGCTCGCGTTCGGCTTTAGAAAAGCACAAACAGATCTATTCCACGGGAACCGTTCATCTTTCCGGGATAAAAAGAAACCTTTTGTTTGACCGGCAATATAAGGTATCATCGACAATATTTTAAGAATATCTAATAGGTAAATGTGTATTTTATGTATCGAAATATATTAGATTTCTTTTGCATCGGCTGGTAGGTCGACTTCGAAAATATCTGATTAGGTATCTATTCTAAATGAAACCCCCGTTTAGTATTTTTTTACATTTTAGTGTCCGGAAGTCGGGTTTTTTAAAGTTTTTAGTAAGACTTACAATTTTCTTGTACAATGTTTTGATCTATCTCTTAAGCCTAGTTCGCATTAAGCTAGTATTTTAGTCTAGTAGCGAGTAATTTAGTAACTAAACGTGTCTGAACACTAAAAATTTAGTCGATTAGTTTAGTAAGTAATTTAGTCGAGTCAATCCATAACTATAAAGTCCTTTATATTATAATTACTGTACAACAAAAAATTAATTAATTAATGTATAATTACCGATATCTTCTAAGAAGTCGACATTAAATTACGATTTTATTTGTGTACCTTTTGAGAAATATTATTAGACTAGCGCCTCATCCTCGCTTTGCTCGCGTTCGGCTTTAGAAAAGCACAAACAGATCTATTCCACGGGAACCGTTCATCTTTCCGGGATAAAAAGAAACCTTTTGTTTGACCGGCAATATAAGGTATCATCGACAATATTTTAAGAATATCTAATAGGTAAATGTGTATTTTATGTATCGAAATATATTAGATTTCTTTTGCATCGGCTGGTAGGTCGACTTCGAAAATATCTGATTAGGTATCTATTCTAAATGAAACCCCCGTTTAGTATTTTTTTACATTTTAGTGTCCGGAAGTCGGGTTTTTTAAAGTTTTTAGTAAGACTTACAATTTTCTTGTACAATGTTTTGATCTATCTCTTAAGCCTAGTTCGCATTAAGCTAGTATTTTAGTCTAGTAGCGAGTAATTTAGTAACTAAACGTGTCTGAACACTAAAAATTTAGTCGATTAGTTTAGTAAGTAATTTAGTCGAGTCAATCCATTTTATTCTATTTTTTTGGGCGAGTAGCAGTCCCCACCACGCGTCCGAGCTCACTGGTTCACCGGCTAAACAAGTATGAACCTATTAAATAAAACTATCTTTTCGGATTATTTCGCGGATTTATTTTGATTTTTGGTTCCCGACGTTTCGAATGCTTTACAGCATCCATGGTCACGGGAGAGACTGAGGTGTTACATGTCTTAAAGATATAGTTGTTACAGACAGCCTACCCACAATTAACAAAATGAAAATTGCACCAATTACATTACAATATTTTTAACTTTAAACATTTTTTATAATTTTAATTATAATTGAATATGGAAAATTATTTATTTAATTTTTGCTATTATTTTTATAATTACTACAATTTTAAAAATATTAATTAGTAATCTATATTTAGTGTTGCCATTATTATATTTATAACCATAAATAAAAATATAAAAATATAGTATTAATTATTAAAGCCATATAATTGTTCTATGTGTAATTTAAAAAGTTAAAATTAATTACGGATAATCATTCTAATTTAGTTTGCTATTATTTAAAAACAACTTACTAAGCAACACTATTAAAATATACTTTTACAAATGAAAAATATTAATCTGATAAGCTGTCATTTTGATCTACACAGTATGAACTTACTACATCTGCCTGTCTGTTATGTTTATATTTATTATTTGATTTTATTATATTAATAACAGGATCCCATGACGATGGTAGTACCCAGCCATCTTCCCTATTGAAATTTGGATGTTTTTTAATTTCTATGGCTTCTCGAATCATTCTAGGGCGATATCGGTTTTCTTTCGCCAGGATTTGAGGTGAAATTTTTAATGTTATTAACCGACTTCCAAAAACGAGGAGGTTCTCAATTCGTCGGAATCTTTTTTTTATGTATGTTCACCGATTACTCGAAGACGCTTGAACCGATTTGGAAAATTTTGCTTGAAAGGGTGTACTTCTCAGGTGGTCCCATATAAATTTTATCGAAATCGGTCGAGCGGTTTTAAAAAAAATCAATAATAAATATATTTTTTAAACAAATTGTTTAATCGAATATGTTATTAAAAACTTTCTTCCTACAAATTACCTGCTTATTACGTCTACACAAAAAATATAAAAATAAAAACTTAAAAAAAAAACCGACTTCCAGGCACTAAAATGTAAAAAATAACTAAACGGGGGTTTTCATTTAGAATATATACCTAATCAGATATTTTCGAAGTCGGTGCCAGCGGACAATATTTTAAGATATGAATATCTAATAGGTATATATGTATTTTACGTATCAAAATATATTAGATTTTCTATGCGTCGGCTGATTAGGTATCTATTCTAAATGAAAACCCCCGTTTAGTTATTTTTTAAATTTTAGTGCCTGGAAGTCGGTTTTATTTTTTTCGGATATATTTTAAAATAAATTTTGATTACACAATAAATTTTGTTTTGATGTTGTAAAATTTTTCCTTTTTTTTACATTTTTGCAGTTTTATTATAGTATAGATATAGATATCCTTGACTCATGAACATATATTTTAGTAATATAGAGTTCACAAAGCAATAGCTAAACCAGTATATAATAAACTAGCGGCTCACCCTCGCTTCGCTCGGGTTCGTCCCTAGGTAAAATGGATATAGTATGTTATCCTTAAGAGATAAGCATATGCCATCGCGGACTTTTCTGTAAACCTATATAAGATACACAATTCCACCATACATTATTTTGTTATATCTCAAATGTCAAAAAAGTCAAATGAGCTAAACTAAGTAATTACATACTCATGTGCGATGTGTAAGCACTTCGTTTTTTTATTGATGAGTTTTAGGTGAATGAGTTATCTATACATATAATAATCTTATATAAATTAAGCTATCGCACGAAGTCAACAAAAATAAGGTAAATAATTCGTTTCACATTATTCAGATAATAATGTGTGACGAGTTATTTTATTAGGTTTATATTTAATTAATAAATTAATGTATGTATGTACGCATGTACGCATGTGCGTATGTATGTATGTATAATGTTTGTTCCTATGTGGCGTTCTAGAGACCAAACGTGTAGGCTGATTTTGGTGATTCATACGACGTTAGATTCGTCTTGATAATGCTAGTGTCATAGGTTATGTAAAGATAGTTACCTAATTATTAAAATGGCGGACTTCAGACGCCAAATTGTGTGTTTAAAAAAATCTTCCAAACCAATCGAGTGGGATATAAAAATAAAGTTTTTTAAGAGGCGATCACAAAAACATTATATACAACTTATATGTTTAAAAGGAATTTGGGATAAAAAATTGCTAAATATTAGATACTTCAAATGTATAATTGGCAAAAACTAAAAAGCTGTAAATAATATTATAAAAATAAATTATAGGATGTCTAAAACTTGTGTTAACTTTTAAATTTCCCATAACTTCATAAAATCATAAAATATATAAAATAAAAAAACTAACCTATTATTATAATACGTATTTTCACTATTTTTAGTGACCAGCATGTCTTAATAGATAGGTATGGTTTTTTAATGTCCGTCAAAATGTCCTACAGGCACTAACTTACACAAAAGCATATTATATTACCTACTTAATATAATTAATTATACGTGTATTCTGAACAAGGATGTATTCTTGTGAAAAAGAAAAAACAGTTTAGTGAAATGTTTTTATGTACATACATATAAGTTACAACTTACAACTGCATTGAATTTGAGTTAAATTTTCACGATTGAATATGTCTAAAGTAAATACTCAGCGTACGTTTGCCCCTTAGGGTCTAGAAAGATACTTCCTTTTTCCTTTTAAGTTACGGATCCCAAAATTTAAATAATGTTAATTAATATCCAATTAGTTTAATGGAACATTTCTGCACAACGGTCATGGATTAAGAAAGTACAAGATACACAATCCCATGTGGTCCACTTAATTATTAAAGGTATAAGTTGGTTATGTAGGACTCACCGGCTCCTCCCCGACGTGTGTTCACCATATCGTCGTAGGGGGGCCCATTAGAGTCCGGCAACTTAGCCGGATGCTAAGCCAAGGAACACACAGGGAGGCGGCCCACTTCGGTGGGCGGTGTTCCATAAGGAGAGTGGACCGTAGGAGCAACCCCTTGGTTGTGTAGTCTTGTTGTGCTTCGGCAGACCTGCCGTCGGGGCTAAGAGATATCAACATCAAAAAGAGTCAAAGAGTCACTGCAACTACTTTTTACAATGGTTCTCGCTAGTGCTAGACCAACGAACCAGTTAATTATTATGTTAAAATATATGGATCGTGTAAGTAGCTATCTAGTAAACATAATATAATGTATTTATTTTCTTGTACCTCTTCTTTTCAGAATCGTACACCAGTTTTTATACCATCCATGTGTCCAGAGAATGAATTGTTATACCCCGGAGACCAAACGGATGATTGGATTTGTGATTGTCGTCCAGGTAATACTTTTTTATAAAATAGAATATTAAAAAGCAGCGTCAAAAGACGTAGGTATACTTTATATTCTACTAGCGGCTCACCCTCGCTTCGCTCGGGTTCACCTCTAGAAAAGCACAAACAGATCTATCCCACGGGAACCGTTCATTTTTCCGGGATGAAAAGTAACCTGTTGTTTTAACGGCAATATAAGGTATCAGAATGTTAAATTTTACTAAACTAGGTGCATAAGTTGTGTACTAAGCTGTATAAGATACTATAGTTTTTTAACTATCCCACGGGTACTCTTTAATTTTCCGGAATGAAAAGTATCTTACATGTTGACCTGGATATAAGGTACGACCACGCAAAATTTCATTTAAATCGGTCCTATAAATTCGGAGATTAGCCCGTAAAAACAGGAAAACAGACAAACAGCTCGCTCGGGTTCGTCCATGCCTACGAATATGTTGTATTATCTCTTTAACTATTTGTCCAAATTATATGCAGTAAAAAGGAAAAGTCTTTTGTTTTAAACATTTTAGACGGTAAATTTACTTATTTTGATAAGTATTCATAATTGTTGATAATATGACCAATAAACATGACATACCGATTTAAATTATTTTTTTAAATATAAAAACTACTTTTTGTGACTTAAATATAAAAAATAAAGTTAGACCGTTTTTTCTCCGACTTACTTTGCAAATCCTACTACCACGAAAAAGCCTTTTCATTCTTCGGGTTAATATAGCCTATGACACTCAGAAAGAACGTGGCTTTCTATTGGTAAAAGAATTTTGGAAATCGGTCAGTAGATCCAGAGATTACCTCCTACAACGTCACAAACTCACAAGATCACAAACTTTACCTCTTTATAATATTAGTATAGATCAGTAATATAAATTTTAATTTTCAGGATATCTGTACCATCCGAATACGGATGCGTGTTGGGCAGCATATCAAAAAGGTCCTTGTCCAGAAAATCAATACCTGACATTAAAAACAAATTCAGTCCAACCGATTTGTATAAAAAATCCGTGTGTAACTGATACCATGGTGTTATGGAAAGGGAAATGTGAAAAATTTGGCTCTGTTGCTCCTTGTGGAATTAATAAATTTCCATCTGAAGCTTTATGGGTGAATGCAACTACTCTTGAAATTGAATGTGTACAAATCAATAATGATTATATACTTTCTCGAGTACTTTTAGAAGAACCGACAATCAATTGTGCATTAGGGTGTAGAAGATATGTACTGGGGAAATGTATGCCAACTTCTAATTAAAGCTTAATTATTTACTCTATTTATTTTAATGCAAATAAACATTATTTGTGCGAACAGTATTGACATATTAGAAGTTAAGAAATGTATTTGATCTTTGTTACCTAGAAATTTGAATAGTAAGTTACATTTTCGATTAAAAATAGTGTTAAGTGAAAAATCTATTTATGACTAGCAACTTACCCTCGCTTTGCTCGGGCCTCTTAGTGCCTAAAAGTAGCCTATGTGTTACTTTAGGTCTATTTGTGCACTAAATTTTATCTAAATCTGCCGACCAGTGCAGCACACAAGCACAAAATTTCATTGAATAATTGAACAAAGGTTGGTTGGTTGTCAATGGGATAAAATTTAACACCACATATTACATTTTTTGCTTTCTAGTGTGTTTCATCGGGCATTATTCGAGCGTTAGGTGGATTCGACCATTTCTATTTTGTAGAGGTAAGTATATTTAATGGAGTGTAGAGGCAAAAAAAAGTAACTCCATGTCAACTGATAAAGTATCCCTCAAACAAGTAAAAAAGATAAAATAAGTTTCAATCCACACTATATTGCGATCACAGTTCGTGCTCGGTACGGTCTTGGTTTGATAATTTCTTATCATGTTCACATTATACAATCAGGCTTTGATCACGATTCAGTTTTAATCGTCAATAGTCAAAGTGGAAGTCGAATTAATTATAGTAAAAGGTGTAAAAAAATTAAATTTAAATTATGTAACACACACTTTAAATTATTTAAAAAATATAACACAATATTGAACTAGACTAGAGAAGAAGACACTCTAGCTAACTAGACTGGACGAAAATCATCAGTGGTTAAACTCCTCATTCGCGTTAATTATTATTAAATATTAATTCCCAATGACATCTATTTTATAGAGTACACTTTCCTCGCTTTCATAGTACCTACATAACTTGCCCGGAAACAGAAGAGCATTTGCACTATCAGTACCTACATGCCATGAATAGTTCGATCACGTTCAGTCAGACCTATCGAAACTTGATTTTTACTGAGAGTGTGAATGCACTTATTGCCTATACTAATATTATAAAGAAGCAGAGTTTGTTTGTTTGAACGTGCTAATCTCAGGAACTACTAATCTGACTTGAAAAATTCTTTTTGTATTAAAGATAGGAAAGCTATAGACTATATATAATATATAGTCTATCTATTTCAATTCCATACTAATCGTTAAAACGTAGGGACGAAACCGACCGAAGCGAGGCTAAGTCACTCACGAGAACGAACCGTGATTGGCGCTATAGTGTGGTCTGAATATAAAATAGTAAAGTAATAAAATAAATAGACATAAAAATAATTGCTAAAATAATTTAGTAGATTAAGTATATTAAATAGAGTAGTGTAGCGAAGGGATTGGCGTGATTTTTGATGTGAAGATAGTTAGAGAGCTAGAGAGTGACATAGGCTACACATCATCGCGGGAGATTATTCATTCCACGGAAAAACACGTTATAATATATAATAATCTCTCTCTCATCTCCACGACCGCGGATACGCCGGCGTTACAGTTAACAATAGATTTCTTAGAAATCTAATTAATTTCTTAGAAATTTACCTGGAGGTGTTAAAATAAAAAATAAATTAAAATAAAATTTCCCATGCTTAGGTGAGTAGAAATAAGACACTCTTTATACAAAGCGAAAGTGTGAGCAAAGCTCTGTATACAAAGTAGTAAGAACCTAATAGATAAAAAAATAGTGCTTCGTAAAATAATAGTAAGGCTTATAGTTTTTACCATACTCCTGTATCCCTACCCTCCTAAAATTTTAAATGATGTGCCCCAAACTACCTATGGCAACAGATAGCGTCCTATCCGTTACCATCGCAACTGTTGTCTGCATCACGTCAGAACATATCGTCCTTATTTACTGATTCTTTCGGCAAGTCTTGAATTAGTAGATAACCGTTAACATTTTAGTAAGACTTAGGTATATAAAAATAGATTAAATGTAGTCCTGTGATTTCGAATGAAAACTATATTGTGAATCTAATGTGAATCTGTAATTAAGTACCTAACTGTAACTTACTATATAATATGAACCACGATTATTAAAAAAAAAATAATGATGTTAAAGTGGACGTGAATTACTCAATTGAAATGTAATGAGTTTCATAGGTAAGTAAAAAACATTTGTTGATAAATTTGTCTAACTTTTATGAAGTATATATAAAATGCTAACTATCTCAAATTGCGTAAAATTATTCATCTCTATGAATTATAATTTTATGCATTTCAGCGTGTGACAATAATTTTTTAATGATTAGGTAAATTGTAAAATAAGATGTCAAAGTACCTATGGTGTATATCTCATCTAATCAAATACTATACATTTTATAAGTATTATAAAACGCATTCTATCTTTGTTTTTGCCATTTATTAAAAGATACAAATATTAAGTATGTAATCTATATAATCAATCTGTAGTTTTATTGTGTGCTTATAACAACGTCATTTAGGTCATGGTTCGGTCCAAATTATAAAAGGTAATACAGGATGTTGGCAATTTGTTTCATTTATAGGCACCTTAAGATTTACCCAGCAGGCACTAGGGCTGACCGAGGGTCGATTAATTTCCATATAATCGCGAGCGAGCTTACCACTATCGCGATTGACCGCTGACCCACATTCGTCTACCATCACTGATTAAAAGTCTTAAAAGCCTTGGCGACCTCATGATAAACACATTAACAATAGCCTAAAACACAAATCGTGACTATCACATTGAATATTTCGTGCAGAAAAAAAGGTTGTTAGAGCGAGTAGTATAATAAAAAATCAACTGATCTCGTGTCTGCTACGACCTTCGAGTACATTGAAAATGAATCTGCCAAATGAACTGAATTAAATTTTTAACATATTAGTTACTAGCAGAACCTGCAGTTTCGGCCGTGTTCAGACTACAAAAAGTATTTGGATGCATAAAGATGTTATAACTAATATGTAATTTGATGAATGAAAGAGAAGAGAAGAGACATTAAAAGAAATACAGAAGACAGGCGAAGAAGAAAGGCGAAGAAGACATGCCCGTTTGATTAATTGTTAGTTAAAGTAACTAACAGTTAATCAAACTAACAGTCAAACTAACTGACAGTTATACTAACTAGCAGTTAGGCCAACTTACAGTCATACTAACTAGCAGTTAGGCAAACTGACAGTTATACTAACTAGCAGTTAGGCAAACTGACAGTTATACTAACTAGCAATTAGGCAAACTGACAGTTAAACTAACTGATAATTAACCTAACTAACAGTTTAGCAAACTAACATTTAAGCAAACTAACAGTTTAGCAAACTAACATTTAAACAAACTAACAGTTAAGCAAACTAACTAATAGTTCAACTGGCTGTTAAGAAAACTGACAGCTAAACTAACTGACAGTTGAAAAACTGTCAGTTAAAGTAACTGATAGTTAAACTAACTAGCAGTTAATCAAACTGACAGTTAAAAAAACTGTCAGTTAAACTAACGGTCAGTTAACCTAACTAACACTTAAGAAAACTAGCGGTTTACCAAGCTAACATTAAGCAAATTAACAGATAAAGAAACAATTACACAAACAAACAAATAAATATAAATATTATAAAGAAACAAAATTTGTTTGTTTTTTAAAGAGAAAAAGGGGAGGAGAGGAGAGGAAAGGAAAAGACAGGCGAAGAAGATTGGCGAATAAAAGAACTGCAAAAGACAGACCTACTCTCAACAACAGGCTCCTCTCTTCTCGCCTTTTCTCTCCTCTCCTCTTCACTCCGCTCCTCTCCTCCGACTTTCCTTCTTTTTCCTGCAGTAAAAGTTATCCTAAATATTCTAACCCGAGTAATAAGATATCTGTAGGTACACAATTTAGTTAAATCAGTTCAGTACTTTTTTCGTGAAACGCGCACATCCAAACAGACATACAGACTAACAGACAACATTTTAATAATCATTGTTTTGGGTTCTATATTCTGTAGAACCACAGATCATATAATACTATACTAGTAGTAAAACACAATCGTTACAGTCATTGTTTTTAAAAAATATTTCACGTACAGATTTCGCTAAGTTACTTATTATATGTACGTAGATATTAGTTAGTTATTAGCTTAACTATTTATTTATTCTTTACTATATTTATTAATTCACAAAGAATTACTTCGTTCAAAAATAAAATCATGTTACAAAACATTTACTTATTCACCGTTATTACTGCGCTCACGCGCTCTCCTCGTGTAAACTCAGCGTTACAAAGGTACAGCTTATGAATAACCCATCAGTGATATGCACCTCCAATATTTTTTAAATGTAGCCCAAAGTCATATATCACAGGGTCATTTTTAATTTACTGAAAACCTTTTGGGAATATACTATTTACATCATAACAACACCATCTGTAACAAGAAAAAATAATATTTCCTAAATTTTTATTTTCATACAAAAATAAAAAAAAATTTTTGCACCTTCTAAACTTTAAAGTTCTAGCATCTGGCCAAGTTGAAATCAGTAAGCGCGGCTTCCTACACCCCTCCAACCCTCCCCCTCTAACCCTCCCCCTCCACCGGTCACGCACTTTCTTTTGCTAATGCTGGACTATTACCGTTTAGAAGGTGCAATAAAAATATTTTTATTTTTGTAAAATTTAAGATATTATTTTTTTCTTACAGATGTTGTTGTTATGATGTAAATAGTGTATTTCCAAAAGGTTTTCAGTAAATTAAAAATGACCCTGTATATCTCTAGGATTTATTTTTATTTTTCGATATCTTATTTCGTTTTCGAAATATGATTTTTTTTCTGACCGAAACCGAGCGAAAAGCGACCGCATTTTTCACATTTTTTCGATTAAAAAAAAAAGCTTTTGTGTGGTTTCAATTTTTTATGCATTTTGTAGCACTCATTCAGACGCATCTTTTAACATACCAATCAGCCACGTAGTCCCAAAATCCAAACACCAGGGCGATGTCGCAAGCTTTCGCTGAAAATCGGGGCTATACCGCTTGTATTTTCTTTTAATTTATATGTTGTATATATAAAAGTTATAACATATTTATAAATTAAACTAGCATTGCCCGTGGCTCCGCTCGCGTTCAGATGACCAGAAACCAAATTCTTAGGTTTCACATATTAGTATATACATTGCAGTTCTGTATTTTTTCTCAGAAATGAGACATTTTCCCGCGGTAAAAAGTATCCTATATGTTGCCCCGGATAACCAGCTATCGCTATACCAAATTTCACCAAATCTCTCCAGTGGTTTTTCTGTGATGCGGTAACCGACAGACAGATAGACAGACAGACTAAAATCCATACCTGTACCTGTCTTATAAAAATATCCAGGTTTTAATTGCTTTAATTCAGATTATTTAATTCTATTAGTGCAATATAGACAAAAATCTTCAAATGTCATCTTATTTGGATCGTAATAGCTACAATTGAAACAGTTAAGTTGTATTATTTGATTTTGAGTATGTGTCCTTTGCTGGTACAGCAACTTGGTAGGTATATTAAGCTAAAATTTTCGGGGTATTCCCAGGTCTTATGTACGCACTCTCTATTTTTTTTAGTCTGATTTATGTACAGAATCAGGGAGTTGCCCTAACTCTTGATTAGAAAAAATGTTAATTTGCGTAGAATCTATGATACATGCATCGGTTTCTTTCTGGCGCGGCTTTGAAATATTCCACTAAATCATATTTATTAATACGAAGTGTCTATTTGTCTGCTAAGCGGATGAATAATAATATATTCTTTGTCCGACTATTGCCGGTTTGTGATAAATACCTGCGAGTTTTTTGTGTATCTATAAAAGATAATTCTAACGTAACAGGTTATAATTTTTTTTAAGAATATCGATAGTTAAATTTCAAGTTCCGATCACAAGTAGGAATAAATAGACTTAAATTAAAAGAAATGCTAACCCGACAGATAAATTGTCTTCTTTTAGTAGCAGGTACGCAGGAACATATTCTTAAAAAAAAAACATTTTTAGCTCCATGGGCCGGAGAGCTTTTTTTCTTACATATAAAAAACCTGACTCAAAAAAAATACGGGTATGATTTATGTACAATAACGGTTTCAACATTTCGCATAAATTTTACTTCAAAAACCCATAGGTTTTCTCCCTACACGATAGGGGATAAACATTTTACCAAAATTCCAATATTACTCGAAAGTTTCAGTTTTAAGAATTAGTCACCTAACAAAAATATATGAGTTTATACTATTTGCGCTTTTTATTTTTTATTTAAGTAGTTATTATAAAGTGCTTTTTGGAGTAGGTAATTTTTAACTTCATAAAATTCTTATTAATAACTTCTTTAAAAAGCGAGCACACAGTCATTACTCCCTATATAAACACTGATCAATTCTAAATGCATACTAATATTATAAATGCGAGAGTGTGTTTGTTTGTTTGTCTTTCTTTCACGTCGAAGCGAAGTGACGGATTGACGTGATTTTTTGTGTGGAGATATTTGAAGGTCTGGAGAGTGACATAGGCTACCGCGGCAGATAATCTAATTCCCACGGGAAAACACGTTATAATACAACACAAACATTATTTATGATCAAAATTACGTTTGTTTGAAACATACTTTTTTAGAGTTTTCTGTAGTGTTAGCGCGAGCGAAGTCGCGGGTTCTGCTAGTGTTTCTATAAGTCATTTATTATAACGCATTTTACTTGATTTTCTTTACACGTGTCAAAGCAGTACACACTACACACACATCCCGAGACAAGCAAACAACCTGTACATAAACTAGGTCGTCTCACGACCTACTTTTCTTCTAATTTACTATAAAGTTTATTATAAAAAATACAATTCTTATGTAATCCTTTATCATCATCATCCATAAATATGTATGAAGAAATAAACAAAAAATGTATTGCTGGAAATAAATTCGTGTAAATAATATACCTCTAATGAATCGTGTTAAAGCATTTTTTGTACACGTGCCAGGTAACTAGACCAATATTACTAATTTGTGCTTGGATGTAGGAGGGTTAAAATGCCAAAAGTACTGATAAATAAAAAAGTTGACCAAGAGTCGCACCCGACACATAATATAAATAATTGTGTAATAAATATAATATTTATCAATGAACTAACTCATAAAATCGAGCTCGCACTACCACTATATTGGTTGTGCGAGCTCGATTCTAAATTATTGGAGGCTCCTGAAACATTTTTAATATACACAATTGACAATTGTACAAGTAAAAATCTAAAAAGTCAAGACATTACATACCTTGTTACTACAGATATCAACAACTTTTGAGGGTAATAAAATAATAAGAAATTATAATTGGATTTAATTATTTATACCTTATTCTGCATTC
Organism: Brenthis ino; assembly: GCA_921882275.1. Lineage (NCBI taxonomy): Eukaryota > Metazoa > Arthropoda > Insecta > Lepidoptera > Nymphalidae > Brenthis > Brenthis ino. Next base: position 16,420,775 of record OV170227.1, on the reverse strand, counting down.
ATGATTGACTGTTTCACGCATAATTTATATTTGGCTCAAGTAAAAAAGAGGGTAGTAGGTCAGACATGCGTTGTATTTATTTAATAGGTACCTACGTAATTTAATCACGTCCGAGCTCCATGAATTTGTACAACGGCCACTAGAGACACTTTAGATAGATTAGGTACAGAAGAGAGATAGTTTACTGTTTATATATTTTGGGCATATGAATACCAAAGTAAAACAATATGGACATGGTAATTTTTAAAGTATTTATTCTTCTCTATGTTTATTTAACTAAGCAAACTCTACTAGTTGGAATTAATGAAAGGAATAGCCACATTTTATCTCCAAAAGGTAAAAGTTTCTGTGGGGTGGATATGAAATTTATATGTCGATTGTCGACCAGCTTCGATGTAGTAGATATATGCAAAAGTAATACTGAAGTGGCTGAAGAATCCTTTATTATGATGAGAAAGATTAGGTTTTAATGAGTAGAACTGGGTTTATAACCTATACTACTATACTTTCGCATTTATAATATTAGTATAGATATAAATATTTTGTTATTCTATGCTGCACGATAAGAAAAAAATTAAAAGAAACAGCGCTCATATGTATTATACCTATATAATACATATATGTATTTAATGGAGCGCCGGTGCCGATGTGGTTAAAAACTAAAACTGTAACATGATTCATTAACGATGTTGAACTCGTTGTATGTACCTATTGGATAAAATCTCAGTTCACAAATATTACGCTACAAAATATAGTCCTAATTGATATTTTCTTTTAATGAAATAGGTAGCTTATTTTTTATTGTGTAACCACTGACTATCTCGCTTGACGATCTTGAAACATTGACGACACGTTTGGCTCAGTTTGCAGTGACCCTACTTGCTGTACCAGCGGTCGCGGGTTTGAGTCCCGCGGGGGGCATTCATTTGTGTGATGTGTACAATGTATGATGGATGTTTGTACTCCAGTCATGGGTGTTTATATTTATAATATGTATGTATTTAAAGTTATACATGTTTAGTGTATCAACTATTTCGTATCCATAACACAAGCCTCGTAGCTTAGCATGGAACGAGATGGTGCTTTGTGGTAATGTCCCAACGTATTTATTTATTTAAATGATTTCTGTTTCAAAAATAAAGTTCACAGCATAAACATTACTATACTTATCTCTCTTATCACAGGATTATTACATAACGTGGAAATATGGTTTCATTGAAAGCTTTTTTCTCTTGAAATTTCGGCGTTTGCCTTTTCATACTACTGTAATGTATAAGATGAGCATTCTCATGGAAATTATAAGAATTTACATGAAAAATAATGGAATTTCTTATCTTACAAAATCAGAATCAGATCGATTATTATGATTGCGTAACACATCAACTATTTTTATAAAGAAGTTTCGTAATTGTTTATAGAAATTATATTTTATTTAAGACTTTATGTTATTATAGCGCGATTGCCATCAAAGGGTGTCGTGGATGATGGCGTGACGTCACGCATCAGTCCTTTACACGATAAGCCAAAGGCTACTCTACAACATAATGACTACCTAATAACACCCATAATAGTTACCTAGGAACCTGCCACAACAATCACACTGTTTTTAACCTTGTGCCTGTTTAAGAAATGCTAAGGTCAAATTGATCATTGTTCTTAATAACTTTCAGGTTGTTTCATTAAAGGCTTATAGACTCAATTTTGCCTACTTACTACTTTTACAGCTAAACTACATTTGTCAATCATGCACATTAACATTAACTTCCTGTAAGATGATGAAAATATCACAATTCACTTTACATCTCATTATATTTTCTTATATGTTTTGGTATAAAGTTTCATTTTAAAAATTATTATACATTTTCAAAAAAATATTTGTTTATTGAGCATTTACATCCAATACTCGAACTAAATCAGATGGTGACCCGGTTTTGTTACGTACACTGGGTGTTACTTGCCGCCCATTGCCTCCTTTGTCCGAGCGGGCAGTAGGTGGCCGCTGTTTCAGGCTAGAGTCTCGAGGGTCAGTCGGAGCCTCGCGCCCTCCGCGCCCGCTCGTCGCGATGCCATAGTCATTGCAGCCCACCTCGACTCATGGCACGCACGCCGCTCTAACTGCCTCTTGTTATGGAAAGGCGCGCAGTGAGCGGTCGGGGAGAACCCATCCCCAGTATCCTTAAAAAGTCAAAAAAGCATCGCGCCGGCGACCTTGTTGACAAAAGCACTAAAATCAAACGGGAAAAGAACAGCTCCAAAAAGGGTGATGTAAACATACCGCTTCCGCAAGGCTGTACTCCACTTATGTATGCCTGCCAACAAGCCAACTATAAGTCTGTTGTTGAAACGCTCAATAAAGATGTAAGTTTTTTACTAGATACTATAAGTACGAGTATTGTTGTTGTACTACACATAAAGCTCACGTTTTACTTCAATAAAGCCAAAATATAATTTATAAAATATGTCGATTTCTGGTGCAATATAAAATACTTATTTGACGATAAAAACTAAAGCCTTTGCATTAATAGTGTTAAAATATGATAATGTTAGCTTTGTTTCTAGTAGGTGCTTAGCTGCAACACGCGATGTACCTCTGACGCTGTCAGGCATTGCATCGTCTAGTAAACATCTAAGTTCATTCACGTCTATGAGTCCTTTATAAAACTAAAACAATATTATGTAAACAATTCCTTATAATTATAGTATTATGTTAAATAAGTTTTTGTTTATAAGCTATAAACAAAATTATAGCTGTAGTAGCTTTCATTTATTGAACAAAGCAATAACATATTTTGGTGTACGTACATATAATATAAACAATAATCTCAAGGTTTACTTTATAGCGTGAGACTTTAGAAGCTATTAAATTGAAAGCTTTCAAGGAAATGCGGAAATGCACTGGTAGGCGGGGAAATATCGAAGCGCGGGGAACATATAGTCAATCAATAGGCATATCCCGCCCAACAATGTTACGGAACTTCGTGTTGGCACTCTATAGGGTGCTACCACGTGTTTGCTTTGTTGATCATTTAGCATTTCCACTGTAACGTATTAAGTATTCATTTATACTTAGGAATCGTATAAGTACTAAAATGTTAATTTAACAATTGAACTTCAGCGTGAACTAAGTAGAAAGTAGCGGATAATATAGTTAGTTATCTTATGAATATATTAAAGCAAGAAATAATAATACAAAACCATGTTCCTTCTAAAATATATAGACTTTTAATTGTCTATATAATATTAAGAAAATCACTTAAAATAGACACTATACTGCATAAAACTTGTAGTTTGTCAATAAAATTCGTTAATGTATATCTTCAGCCATCGTCAGTCCGCGTGCGCGACCGAGGACTTCGCTGTGCGCTGCACTACTGTGCCTCGAGCGGCGCGGGCGCAAGCCAGGCGGCGCGCGCGGCTTGTGCGGACCGCGTGCTGATGGCCGCCCCGGCGCTGGCAGACGCACGGGACGCTGACGGACTTACTCCTCTGCACTTAGCCGTCGTACACGGAAACGTGCCGCTAGTTCAAACTCTTCTAGCTGCTGGTGCTGACGTGAATGCTAAAGACAATGAACAGCACACCGTTGTGCATTGGGCTACAGGTTGGTGTTGATTAATAAAATAATGGAATTATAAATATTCATCAGCAATATAAGAGCCAATCCTTGAATAAATCACAAACATTAGGTACATATAGGTATCAATGGATCACTTCAGTAACTTACCTTATAAGTTATAAATACAGGAAGTATCAAAGTTTGTGATAAGTAATAATAATTATCTATATTTATTACTTAAAACGTGTAGGTATCTCTATGTTGTTAATTGCGTTCAAGCGTAAAGTGAGTTTGCGCATGACGTGTTTATCAAACCAGACAGTTTTGTTATGTACCTATGCCATTCAGCGGTGGATCCGGTTTCACATTATCACCGCTTTAGTGAGATTGACACGCGTGCAAGCCACTACACAGTACACAGTACACTTAGACTGTCTGATGTCTCCTTCTGTATCAATCATTTATGTACAATGTGTAACCCGCTTCTCGTAGTTCACCCCATGTGTTTGTAAATTTATCTAAATTTTTCATAATATGTAAAAATAGTTGAAAGGTAGATATATAATATTACAAATTAATTGCAGTTTAGTTATATTCATCAAAATTTATTGATATACCTTCAGAAGACCGCATTTTGTATACCTATTTTTAATAGATAATTAATGAATGACTGTTTGCTTTTTGTTTGTTCAAAGCATAGTTGCGTTTATATGTTTTGAAAATTTATATGAAAATAAGTATGTGGTTAGTAGACAACAACCCTCAACAGCTGATAATCATCGTTACGACTATCACTTGCGTTTTCCTTCGGCTCCGCCCGCGTAGTACATTCATATCAATACTAAAACCTCCGAAACACGCTGCATCTTATGGTATGAGTATTATTCCGATCGGTTCAGTATTTATCGCAGTATAACCGAACAAAAAAATCGGCTCTTCATTTATTAGTATAGATAATATGTATAGATATGCCCGTAAAACGAGGTCCTTTCTTTTCTTTTGCCATGCCTTTGCTTATTACTTCATAATGCGTCAGCCGGAAGTAAATGGCACCATATAGCACAGGATCGAACGAAATTGCAAGCTTTGGAAGAGGCCTTCACTTGAGAGGGGTTCCTGTAATTATAAATAAATTTATATTACCTAAAAATTACTATGACAATTGTTAACAGGATAAAGATTTTTATTAATGAGTTATGTGATTTATTTTATTTATATCATAAAAGAATTGCATGCCAGAAAAATGGTAAAGAAAAATGGATATTTTTGGTGATCGTAAAGTCAATTGTGTAATAGCTATTGGGTGGTAGAGACCAAAGTTTGTATGTCGTTGTTAAGGCAGCGAAGGGTGTCCAGCTACTACTTTATTGAGCGACGAACAAGGCCGGGTCCTTGAACCGTTGAATTACGTATATCTAGGACTGAGGTAAGAGGTTTTAAATGTAAACACACAAAAGGTCAATCTGACAACTCAATATCAATCGTCTAGTCAGATTTTTAATTAATAAAGCTAAGAAATTAATCAAATCTCTTAATACCGCTTCATCGCTTTGTTGTACAAAAGTCTATATGATTTACGAAAAGTATCTCTTATTTAATCTTATACTTTTTATATATAAAAATAACTCACATAGTCAAAATATAACATTACAAATCTAACATGTGGATGTGCTTTTTTTTTGTTATTGCCACACGAAATTGAAGGAAGTCACTAGTTGCAATTATAACATTTCAGTAATAATTTACTAATATTTAGCAAGGACGTAAACTATTACGTCAATAATATTAGAAAAACATTTATAATTATAGTATGTGGCGAAGTTGGTGCGCTTAGAGCAGTTTTAGCTGCTGGGGCAGATGCAGCGACCCCCGACCAGCACGGCGGCTATCCACTGCACTACGCGGCGCAAATGTGCGGCGCGCCTGCTGCTACCGATCACCAGGTTATATCAAATTATATATTTTCATGATATTGTATTAAATATAATAGCAAAAGTATCAATATTTATATTTTAATAATAATGATGATATTATAGAGCAGAGGAGCCGCTTTGGAAGTTCTTCGGGCATTAGTAAGAGAAGGTGGGGCTCGAGTAGAGGTACGAGATGCCGATGGTCGTACTCCTTTACTATGGGCTGCTTCTGCAGGGTCAGCTGCAGCAGTGCTCGCTCTACATCAAGCAGGTGCAAGTGTTGATGACTCAGATAGGTAAATTACGTTAGTTTAATTACTTAATAGTTTTGTAATTGCCATTAAGTCATTTAATATTAATTAAATAACTCTAATATATTTGTATTGTAACTAGAGATGGCTTGACAGCCCTTCATTGTGCAGCAGCACGGGGACACACTGAAGCGCTAGAAACATTGGTGGGTCTATGTGGAGCTCGTGTCGACGTAGCTGATTCACATGGCTGTACTCCTTTGCATTATGCAGCTGCCTTAGGTCATGCAGATGCAACATCAGCTCTACTTGTACATGGTGCGGACTCTCATCGCCAGGATCGCAGAGGCAGAAGTCCTGCCCATACTGCGGCTGCAAAAGGACAAATTGAAACAGTTCGCATTTTAGGTTAGCCAAGCTTATCTTAATATTATATATTTACATATTTATGTTTATTGTGAATTTATTCCATATTCTATAACGTTACGTTTACATTACATTTTAGGGGCAAGGGGAGCTAATCTATGGTTACGAAATTCTAAAGGAGATTTGCCTTTGCATGAAGCCGTAGCATCAGGGCGCAGGGAATTGGTTAAATGGTTACTAGACGGAAGGCCGTCACAAGTTAATGCAACAAATCATGAAGGGCGTACACCTCTACACATTGCTGCGGCGACAGATAACGCTGATCTTTGTCGCTTATTATTAGACCGAGGAGCCGAAATTAACCCAGTTGCGAGGTCATCTAAAAATGAACCACTAACCCCTTTAGACTGTGCAACAAGTAGAGGTCATCGTTCAACTGCTAAATACTTACAAATGCATGGTGGTTTGCCCTCTTCTAAGCTTTCTAATACTCAAATTGTCATAGATGGCGCACAAATCACAGGTTTACCGACAAGAAAAGTAACAAGTACTAAAATTGATGTGCGTGACCGGATAAGAATTGAAAAACGTGAAGTTGTCGAGCTGTCGAGTCCAGCTATGGATAAAAGGAAGACTATAGATGATCATGATATCGAATCGAAGAGTAGTTCTTCGTCTGAAGATAAAAAAAATATAAGAAGAGCGCATAAAAAATATAGTGATAGATACTCCGAAAGAAGAAAGAAAGTGGTAGAAAAACAAAAAAGTTTTAGTGATGGTTACGATAGTGAATTTGAAGGTAATGAAAAGTATAAAGAACGTAAACTAAAAGTAAAAAAGGAATCAAGAGCAAAGAAGAATAGATCAAAGAGTGAGCCTTCGAGACGGAGCAAAAGCAGCCCAAGGTATCACAGTCGATATACAAGATCTACTTCTGAAAGTTCATCAGAAACATCAAGTTGTGCGAAGAGAAGAAAAAGTAAACGACATAGGAAGCGTAGTAAGCGAAAAAGTTCGTCTACGTCTAGTTCTAGTTCAGAATTAAGTGCACGACATAGCACAAAACAAAGGGCTAAAAAAACATCCATTCATATTGAAAATGATGATATAAAACAAAAAGTTAATATTACTAAATACAAAAATATTGAACAGCCTCAGGGCACTGAGGTTGAAGAGAAAGAGACTATAACCACCAAAACGCAGCCATCAGTTGCCAGCACAGATGGACAGCCCGTAAAAGAACCTCAAATGCTAAAAACCAAGACTCATAGCGAAACTGAAACTGATACTCTTTCTGTCAAAACTAATATGGTAATAACTGAAGCTCAAATACATATGGAGCGTGAATCTACTCAACACGGAAGCTCTGAATTAACAGTCACTGTTGATTCTTCTAATAATGTTTCTATAGAAACTGCGAACTTGTCTGTTACCCATAAAGACGTAAGTGAAGAAATAAAAGAAGAGGATAAAACACAAATACCTCAGATAGATAGAGAAAATGCTACAAGCTTATCAAAAGAAGATAGCGAAATGAAATCTGAAGAATTAAAATCAGACACCATTACTGAAAACGTTTTAGAAGCGGGAAGTAAAGAATTAATTGATAAAGAGTCCATAGATGACAAATCGAAAGAAATAAAGGATATTAGTGAAACTAAGCTAGAGACTGTGAATCATGATGAAGTTGACAGTGAACAATCGAAGGATTTGGAAAAAGAATCTGAAAGCGTCGATAAACGAATGGATGAAAAGGCTAGCATCGGTGGTAGTGAAAAGAAAAAGGATAAAGAAAGTAGTCGTAGCGGTAGCTCTGAAACAAGAAAAACATCTTTTCAAGTGTTATCTGGACCAGATGAAATTGATAAGGAAAAAAAGGATGAAACTCTACCAGACATAAATAAAGAAAAAGGAGTATCTCTCGATAAAGGATCTCCTAGTGTATCTTTTTCTAATAAAGATGAAGTTTTCAAAATTAAAGATTCTGAAAATGAATCTGAGCAAGTGTTGGGTGATAACAATGAATCTGGAATGGACGTTGAGAAAGTTGAAAGTAAAGCTATTCTTGACAACGAAATAATTCAAGCAAAGGAGAAAGAAATTGTAACACCATCAACTAATGGTGAAAAGGACCTTATTCCAGATAAAGGTATCATAACAATTTTTGATGATACATCGTTTAAAGACCGAGGACTGCAAGAAGTGATATCGCAAGATGAAGAAAAAGAATATGATACTGACCTCCCTACAACACAGATTTCCCCGAGTCGTGCTAGTAAATTTTCAAAGGATAGCCAATTAAGTAGTAGAAAAAGTAGTATTTATGAGACTGAAAGTTATAAGGTACTTTCAGATACTATTGACACTGCTGATTTAAGCCCAGGAATATTAAAAAAATCCAGAAGTTTGATAGATGAAGAACATAATATTAATGAAGAGATATTACGAAAAGATAGCTCATTTGGAAGAATCCCTAGCATTAGTGATAACGAAATATATTACAGTCATTCTGAAGCGAATGGCAGAAGAAAACGATTTCGTAAAAAAGGCAGAATGAAAAGTCGACTAACAATAAGATCTAAAAGTGAAAATTCCGAAAGAGGCTATGAGTCTAGTGGGTTACTAGACTCTGGGTTCGAACCTAGCCCTCGTCCTGTTCAACGATGTATTATGAGTCCAAGATTAAATGCATATTATCAACAACGGAAAAGCGCGAGAAATATCGGCAAAACAGACAGTAAGATACCAGTGAGGAAACCAGGTGATAAAAAAGCCGTAGACATGAAATCTGTCACTCAGAGGATTCAAACAAATATGAGGAGGTTTGTAATATATATGTGATATTCATTATTGTATTTAGTATGTTTTAATCCTAAAATTATTTATTTAATTTTTAGATATTATTGCGAACGAAAAATTTTTCAACACTTACTGGAATTAAAGCGACTGCAAATAAGAACAAGTAAAGCTAACGAGGCCGTCCTAGTAAAAAGAGCCATCGATGAATACAATAAATCAAGTCTCAGTAATGTAGGTTTAGGCCTCTATAATAGTACTGATTACTCATTTAGTAGTTTTGAAAAATTTCTTTATGACAGCTTAAGAAAATTGCAAAAAAGTGGAAAAAGACACTTAGACAAGCTTCCGGAGAAGCCAATCGATTTCGATTACGGAGAAAGTGAATTGTATAAAATGAGCGGTATCCCTGATAACCCATGCTTGTGCACAAGTAAGACACATCGATGTTTCCATGCTGTACACGCTTATACTGGAATTCCTTGTTCGGCTTATAGTAAGTAATATTTAGTTTTTCTTATTCAAATTTGTTTAATATGTTATAGTATCACCAGATTATTTAATATGTTTTTTTAGTTCCTTATAAATGGAATCATCATACAATGCCTAAGCCTGCAACAGCGGGTACTAGTAAATCGCGAGGATTTTTGCCAAAAATTAATTCAAAGCCACCTTCGGGAAAAGCTCATGTTACGCTTGAAGTGTCACACGGTTCTGAGAGACAACTGATCGCATTACCGGCCGAGCGACTGGACAGAAACAAGAGATACTACGTAACATTTACAGTCAAGGGATCGGAACCTCCATCAGATAACGATAATGCTTCTCCCAAATCATCCAAAACAGTGCGCAGTCTTGACTAATGACCATAACTTAAAACATAACATTTTATATACATAACAAATTATATATTTATTACATTAGTATGTATAAAATTCAATTATAAAATCGAAGAGAATAACAGCTATATGAAATCAACTGAGAAATATTAGTAACTATACAATATATGACATATTTTGTTAATATAAATAAATATATAGTCTTAAGAATGATAATATTATTTATAAGTACGTAATAATAACATTATTTTTGTAAATTAGCTGCCATTTAAAATTGTAAGATGAAACAGAAATAAACGATTTATTTTGAAATGTAGGTACCTTAAAATAGATAGTAAATAACACTGCCACTAATAACTTTATGTAAAAGCTAATAAATCAAGTTAAGTCAAGAAATAAAACAATTATTTGTATCGGTACATAATAACATATGTAGCAAATCATAGACCTATATGGCCTAAGAGCCTGTGAACGCCAGACCTTCGTCATTTTATAAAAGCTGAAAGTTTGTCAGCGCATGGTCCCAACACAGATAAGAACGATGGACTATTATGAAGTTCAGCTATGGTGGCTTTGGCAGGTACACGGTACTAAAGGTGTGTAAAATACCGATCTAAATTCGTCAAATAATAAAGTGTGATTTTTTGTTATTACCTTCAGAATATTATTAAAAATCACGTCATTCAATGCCAGACACTTAATTTTTTTACACACCTTTAGTACCGTGTACCTGCCAAAGCCACCATAGCCTGAACTTCATAATGGTCCATCGTTCTTATCTGTGTTGAGAGCATGCGCTGACAAACTTTCAGTCTTTATAAAATGACGAAGGTCTGGCGTTCACGGGCTCTTCCTATAATATATCTCCTAAGTGATGCATCGAATACTTCATATTATAACATTTTTATAAGTCATAGTCTTCCTTTAAATATATTGATTTAAAAATTAGGTTATTACCATTTATTTGCTGCATGTATATGACATGAGTTTCCTTCGAAGAAAAAATACCCAATTATTATTTTTTGAGTTGCAAAGTAAAAATTGACACATATTTGGACAACATTGTCCGATATGGCTACAGGCGACCAGCGACCTATAATATCCCAGCCAGCCCAACGTTGGTAAAGAAAAACTCTTCTTAAGCCCCCAGGATTCTTTCATAGAATTTCTATTGAAAGAGAAAAACTATCAATCTAAAACTCTGCCTAAATCATCAAATATATAAAATATCCTTCTACAGTAAATTATGCCTCGTTAAAAATCAATGTAACCAATTAAAGTCTTCCAATTATTAAATACATACCTACATAATAAAAATGCACGCCTCTTACTCTGTTTACCGTGGCATTGGAATGAACACGTGACTTTGAGGCGCTGGTACCCAACAATGATAACAAAAAAAGGGTTTATCCTTATTAGATTAGATAATTAGACCCCTTCTTCTTTAAATGAATTGCAAAGAAGATATTATAAAAGAAAGTTTGGTACCACAGGAGCGGTCCAAATTTGGAACAGCAAACAAATTCTAGTCGAGAATGGCGAAATTTATAAGAAAACATATCTTTAATAGTCTCGGATTTTTTTTTGTAAATCTTATAATAGATTAGACTGCTGCAGGTTACTCATTATTCTCAATCCAACTTATTTTGTATTAAACGTGACTTCTCTTATAAACCTATTGAAGGAAATTCATTCAGATGGCAGCATTTTATTACTTTCATTTCTCTATGGGGACTTAGGCTTACATAATAAGTAAATTATAAAATTAAATAAATATATAAATATTGCGAGACGCCCCACTAGATGTACATACATATATTTGTGAGTATTATTTTGTGTACAAAGAGCGAATAAATAACTACAATATATAAAAAATAAATGTGTTTATTATAAAGTTGATTTTATTATTTTACAAAAGTAACACAGCTTTAAATCTCTTTTTTAAGATTATTTCATACAGAAATACTAAGGAAAATAGATATAGTAAAACCGAGTAGAGTTGATAACAAAAAGTTCAAGGACAATTACAAAATTAATTTTACCCGTGCACTCGTGCATTATAAATTAACAGCTATGTAGTTTTCAATTGAAAAATACTAAATAGTAATTACACAACTACATATAATGTAACGATCTGCTCTTGTTCCGCTCACTAAATTAAGTATCTACCTTTATTTTTCTAGCTCAAAAAATACCAGTAAGTACCTACTTAATATATCATAAATGTAGTCAAATCATGAGCGTTTAATAAGTTTAATTTATCTGAATTGGTGATATAGTCAGAATTAAATACCTATAATATCATTATAGTCTGTATAAATAGATTATAGAGTATACTCAATTTACATATTATTTAATATAGAAATATATATAATTCTATAGATCCGTGGTCTCTTTCCTATTAAATCATAATATGTTACAGGAAACATACGTTTGTATTTTATAAATTAAAGACAGTTTGTATTACATAATTTATTTAATAACAAAATAACAAATACCATAATAAAATGCAAAGAACTAAGTAACGAACAAATATTGAATTACATAACATAGGTTTACACTAAAGTCTCAGACGCCGAGTAGCAGAGCGACGCCGGCGAGAGTCCAGCGCGTCGGCTTGTCTTTCGTCTTCAAGTTGAACGTCCAGACGAACGTCGGGCCGCGCATGCTACAAAAAGAATAAGATTAAGCTTTACGCCGCCTATTATCTTTAACGACATTATTCCCATACAAAATCTTATGAAGGCAAAAAAGTGATACAGGACTGAGCGTAGCTCACGACTTTACCTTCCTAGTTATTAACATAATGATAAATTGATACAAAAGTCCTAGTAATATTCGATGCACTTAACCTCAACCACTATGTCAAGAAATAGTGTTTCAATTCAAGTAAACTATTTTTATTAATTTGAATAGTTTTTCAAAAGTCCAAATTGCTCGTAGAGAATCTTATTCCAAACTTCTAAAGAATATCCGTGTCATCAACATTGTTATTTTTAGTAATATTTAGTTACTCATATTGTTATTTAACGATAATTAAGATATTGTATTGACTACACGCACATACCTAATCATAGATGGCAGTGCTTGTGAATGCATAAATAGGGGGTATATGCTGTCAAGAGGACAGTCTCTCACTGAACGCCAAAGAGACAAGTGTCAACTCAAAGTGGAAGTGTTGTATAGTGATTATTTAATAAAACAGTGTATTTGTGCAGTGGAGGTGTAGTGCTTAAGTGTTGTGTAGTGCATAAGCGTTGTTTCGCAACGTGTGGAGTGTCAGTGTAAAAAGTGAGACAAAACGAAAGAATAGCTGTGAGTATTATGTTAATATATATATATAAAAGTGAGTATATTTATAGTTTCATTTACATCCTTAATTTTAACACCGATGAGTAAATAGGGCCTAATCCTGCAGTTTCAGAAGTGGGATCACAAAATTAATAATATGTAGTTTATTATTATTATTATTACTCTTTTTATTTTTTATTATTTATTTTTTTTGTGAAGGTATATATTTTATAGCCTTAATATACATATACATTATTTAATTTGATTATGTTATTTTTTTTTGTATGTTTTATATGGGACGTAAGTATTTTAACTAATTACTATTTATTTATTCATTTTTTTTTCTCTATTTTCATTATTTATTTTAATGTTTATTATTTATGTTCAATTGTTCATATTATATTTGCCTTGATAATTTTCTCTACTTCTGTACTGTTGTGTTACTGTATTTTTTCCTCTTTTCCCCTACCTTTTCCAATTTTTTTTCTCACCCTCCTACTTATCTCATAAAATAATAATAATAATAATGTATATGGGTTAATACAAGAGTTTAGTATTATGATACTACATAATGTGAGCACTACACTATGCGAGTAATAATCTTGGGCTTTTCAGTGGACATTCAAGAAAGTTCTCGTTCATCGTGCCATATGGATAGGTTGGCACAGCGCTCTCGGAGCTCGGTAGAGTTCATGAGGTCGAGTGCAGCTCGCAGCCCGATTCTCAATCGGCCATGCCCACGAGGGGTAAGGTCACGCCAGTTACGTAGCCCTGACGGGCTCTCTTCTGGTAGTCAACAACTAGAGCGATCACGTGGAAGGCCGTCGAGTCGGTCTCGCAGCAGATCGTCGAGCCGACTCCATATCAGGCAGCCGAGCCGGCGTCGCACCGGACAATGCAGCGAATCTCGAAGCAGGCATCTTCACCATTTCCGTGTCCCCAGCCATCGACAAGGTCGGTCACGTAGCCATCAACGAGAACGATTACGCAGTCGGGAACGAAGTCGTTCTCGCAGTACGCCACGCAGCCGGGAGTCAAGAAGAAGCGTTTGCACCCAGAATTATCCTAGTTGCCATCGTGGAAGACTATTGGACAATGGTGAGTCAACTCAGTTCGCTAATAGTGGGTTACAGCAATTACTCGATGCACTTAAATATGCTGGTCGTACGGATAACAATTTAGATAAGTTAGTAAATATGAATAATACCATTCCCGAATTCGATCCCTCGAGGAAAGAACAGACTATGACAATGTGGTTACATAAGGTTAATGAATGCTCAACTATTTATGGATGGACTGAAAAACAAATAGTTTATTTTGCTTTACCAAAATTACGTGGAATTGCCCAGCGTTGGTATGAAGGCTTACCTTCTGTTCTTTTCTCATGGGATGAATGGCAAACTAAATTGTTGTCGGCATTTCCGTCCACAGAAAATTATGGGCAAATGCTTAGTGATATGCTAGCCAAGCGCGCCCGATTCGGAGATTCACTGGAAACTTATTATTATGATAAAATTGCTTTATTGAATCGATGTGGCATAACAGGTAGTCGAGCTGTAGAATGTATTCTTCATGGCATAGACGATCGGTCAATTAGATTGGGTGCAGAGGCGGTTCAATATGATAATCCTGATAAACTACTTGCGTATCTTAGAAATACCAGGAACAGTCGCACGAATGAGCGTAAAATTCCGAGGAATCAATTCATGAATAGAACTCAGGAGTCTTCATTGAAACAAATGAGCAAGGGACCACGCTGTTTTAATTGTAAGCAAGAAGGACATACAGCACCACAATGTCCACAACCGGTTAAGAAATGTGGCAAGTGTCAGAAAGTAGGTCATGACGCAGAGCAGTGTTATTCTAAAGGACCATTGACAACGGATAAGAATGTTCTGCGCGTGACTAATGATAAACAACTTGGGGAAAAATATTTAAAAACGATTGAAGTCAACGGGATTCCTTACAAAGCGTTTCTGGATTTTGGAAGCGATTGTTGCATGATAAGGATATCGGATTTTATTAAATCTCATAACCAATACGAAACTGATGCTCTCCCGACTTTAAAAGGTTTCGGTAATTCCATTGTTAATGTTTTGGGTAGACAGTTGGTAACGATTAAAATTGATGAAGTAGAAGCTGATGTAGAACTGTTTGTGGTACCAGATGAAGCTATGCATGTACCAGTTATGATTGGCCAAACATTTACAGAGCAACCTCATATTGTAGTCCATAAAACATGCGATAAACTTGAACTTCTTCCGGCATTTAATTATTCCAGTAAGCATTACAAAGTTAAATTGTTCTGTAAATGTGAAACTTTAGTTTCAGGTACATCAGTTATTAGTGTCTATACTGAGCCATTAGTTACAGGTGACGTATACATAGAGGGAGGATTAAGATTAATAAAAGATACTGTCTTTTCCGTGTTAGCAGGTCTGTTTTCCATTAATGATAACGAAGAAGGAGAGCTATTGGTTAGTATTGCATCAGGTAAGGAAATCACTATAAACAAGGACTATTTATTAGCCCGAGGATATATGGCAGAAGAATATAAGGATACTGTAGATCCAAAGGTGATAGCGGTTAATAATGTAACTCAAGGTCTATATCAACCGATAAGAATGGACGAGGTTAAAACCGGATCTAATATTTCTTCTGAGGAGAAGGAGAAACTTCTATTGCTTTTAAACAACTTTAGAAATTGTTTTGCAGCGAGTTTGGCAGAATTAGGTAAGGCTACAGTTGGAGAAATGTCTATAACTCTGCATGATGATGAGCCGGTAGTTTACCGACCATACAGACTGTCCATAAAAGAAAAGGGGGTGGTGAGAGAAATGATAACAGAGCTGCTTGACAATGGGATAATCCAGCCGTCCACATCGTCATACGCCAGCCCAGTAGTACTGGTGCGCAAGAAAACTGGCGATTACCGTCTGTGCATAGATTATAGGGCGCTTAATAAAAAAACTGTAAGAGAAAATTATCCTATGCCCCTGATCGATGATCAGATTGATTTATTAGCTGGAAATGAGTTCTACACTACTCTAGACCTTGCTTCGGGGTACTATCAAATACCCATACGAGAAAGTGATAAACACAAAACGGGCTTTGTGTTTATCACTTTAAAAACACCAGAGGGACATTTTGAGTTTAACAGAATGCCCTTTGGTCTTGCAAATGCCCCTTCCACATTCCAACGTATAATGAACTAAGTTTTAGGGTCAACTCGTCACAGAGAAGCTCTTGCATACTTGGATGACGTAATAATTCCAGCCAAGGATTTTCAAGGAGGTATAAAGCGCTTGGAAAAAGTTCTGAGCTTGTTCTCTAGTGCTGGGTTGACACTTAAACTTTCTAAGTGTATATTTTTTGGTAATAATGTGGACTATTTAGGATTTCAGGTGTCAAAAGGTGGAATAAAACCAGGTTCTAGTAAAGTAGAGGCTGTAGCGAAGTTTCCAGTACCACAAAATCAACACAATGTGCGGCAATTTCTAGGTCTGGCAAGTTTCTTTAGACGGTTCGTACCCGGATTCTCCATAATAGCTAAACCCTTGACACGCCTCCTCGGAAAGGATACATCATGGAATTGGGGGCATGAACAACAGTCCGCTTTTAAGGAGCTTCAAAATAAATTGACAGAAAAACCTACTTTAGCTCTATACGATCCAAACGCTGAGACGGAGCTCCACACAGATGCATGCAAGGTAGGTGTAGCTGGCATTTTAATACAATTGAATAAGGAAAGAGTACGCTTGCCTGTTGCATATTTTAGTAGACAAACTAGTCCAGAAGAACAGAATTACTCCTCATACGACCTCGAGACTCTCGCTGTGGTGGCATCCCTTCGGAAATTCAGAGTATACCTTATTGGCATAACTTTCAAAATTGTAACCGATTGCAACTCTTTGCGTGAAACTTTTAAAAAACGAGACATGATACCACGAGTAGCTCGATGGTGGGAACAGATGCAAGAGTACACTTTTAATATTGAATATAGAGCAGGTGTTTCTATGGCTCATGTTGACGCCTTGAGTCGTAACCCGGTTCCAAATTCTTCTCCGATCGCTTCCTGTATGGTAAGGAGCGTTATTGAGGAAAGTTGGCTTGCTACCGTCCAGAGTGCTGATTCCGAGATTCAAAGAAAAGTCCAGATACTTAAAGATCCAAATTTAGATGACATAATAGATATAAAAACTAATTTTAAATTAAAGGGTGAAAAATTATTTAGGATTACTCCAGACGGTGACAGATAGGTAGTACCTAAGGGGGTACGTTGGCAAATACTAAAAATCAATCACGACGATATAGGACACTTTTCTATGGATAAGACATTGGAAAAGGTTAAATCCGTGTATTGGTTTCCAAAAATGCGAAGCTTTATAAAAAAATATGTCGCTTCCTGTCTTGAATGTTCTTATGCCAAAGCAACTGGAGGTAAGAAGCCTGGTTATCTTCATCCTATTGAGAAGATTGACATTCCATTTGATACCATTCATGTAGATCATGTCGGCCCATTTGCGCGCTCCAGTAGAGGCAACATGCATATTCTAGTAATAATCGATGCTTACACAAAGTATATTTATTTAAAGCCGGTGAGAAATACTAAATCTAATAGTACCATTAGAGTACTCAAGGAATATTTCGGAATTTTCGGCGTACCACGAAGAATCATTTCAGATAGAGGAACTTCTTTTTCTAGTAGTTTATTTAAGAAATTTGTCAACGCGAAAGATGTTAAGCACGTGATGAATGCTGTGGCCACCCCAAGGGCAAATGGGCAAGTGGAGCGTTACAATAAAGTTATTGTTGACGCATTGACAGCCAAGTCAGTTGGTACATCTGAAAATAAATGGGATGACCACTTGCCGGATATTCAGTGGGGTCTGAATAATACTTTCAATAAGGGCATAAATCGAACTCCCGCGGAAGCTCTATTTGGGGTAAGACCTACGGGATCCACTGAAAGTAAAATAATACACGATTTGGACAAGAACAGAGCTAATATAAGGGATGAAATTAACACTCATATTGAAGCATGCCAACAAAAGCAAAAAGAATCCTTCGATAAGCACCGTTGTATCCCTCAGAAATATAATGTAGGGGATTTGGTAAGAGTGGAACGCCAAGTACCTGCAACAGGACAGAGCAAAAAACTTGTGCCTAAGTTTCAGGGACCTTATAGAATCGCATCTATTTTAGACCATGATCACTTTGCCATAGAAGACACGCCATTGACTTCAAAGAGAGGAAAAGCTTCTCGACTATCGTAGCTATTGATAAAATCAAACCATGGCTTAATTTCAATAGACCACACGTGAGTGGGACATACTCCAGTGAATCTGACGATGAGGAATCTCGTGAGTAATGAACTAAGAATGTTTTATCTATGTATTTTATTTAAATTTTGGCTGAATATATAATTACGAAATATAGTTAATAAATAATATAATTAAATATAATGATTAAATTGATTAAATATAATAAATACTCTTCCGTTGTTAAGATAATTGATTTGTTATGTAGTAATGGACTTGTGTGAAATTAGTATCATTATACATTATACAACCTTTCTATCTTTATAGGTTATTTAACTTAAAATATAATTTTGTGATTTTATATAATATATTATTGGTCAAAATGCGTTGTTATAATTTTTGCATAAATTGCAGTTTATTGAAATGTTTACTGTCAGAGAGCATTTTTTTCGAGTATTCAGGATTACAAGGGGCCTGTTACTTGGTATTCAGGACGTAAGGGGCCTGTTGCCATGTATTCAGGACTACAAGGGGTCTGTTACTTGGTATTCAGGACATAAGGGACCTGTTGCCTTGTATTCAGGACTACAAGGGGCCTGTTACTTGGTATTCAGGACGTAAGGGGCCTGTTGCCATGTATTCAGGACTAAAAGGGGCCTGTTACTTGGTATTCAGGACGTAAGGGGCCTGTTGCCATGTATTCAGGACTGCAAGGGGCCTGTTACTTGGTATTCAGGACGTAAGGGGCCTGTTGCCTTGTATTCAGGACAGAATTGTTTTAAATGTAGTAATTAATCAAGTTTACTTATGAATGGTTTTTTATGTTTTTCTTGTATTTTGTCTTTGATTCTTACAATGAGTTATTTTGTTTAAATCTCGTATGAGGTCATACGATTCTATTCGGATGGCCGACTGTCATCAACATTGTTATTTTTAGTAATATTTAGTTACTCATATTGTTATTTAACGATAATTAAGATATTGTATTGACTACACGCACATACCTAATCATAGATGGCAGTGCTTGTGAATGCATAAATAGGGGGTATATGCTGTCAAGAGGACAGTCTCTCACTGAACGCCAAAGAGACAAGTGTCAACTCAAAG
Source organism: Brenthis ino (assembly GCA_921882275.1). NCBI lineage: Eukaryota > Metazoa > Arthropoda > Insecta > Lepidoptera > Nymphalidae > Brenthis > Brenthis ino. The sequence goes on along the minus strand of OV170227.1, from coordinate 16,401,395 downwards.
TGGAAGTGTTGTATAGTGATTATTTAATAAAACAGTGTATTTGTGCAGTGGAGGTGTAGTGCTTAAGTGTTGTGTAGTGCATAAGCGTTGTTTCGCAACGTGTGGAGTGTCAGTGTAAAAAGTAAGACAAAACGAAAGAATAGTTGTGAGTATTATGTTAATATATATATAAAAGTGAGTATATTTATAGTTTTATTTACATCCTTAATTTTAACACCGATGAGTAAATAGGGCCTAATCCTGCATCCGTGATAGAAAGTTTGTCGGCGACGGAAAACTTATCTTCGAGTAACGTGTGTATTAATATAGGGACAATGTCATTTTAGCGTATTATGAATAATTGTTGTAAATATGAAATCTCATTCTTATTAGATTTATTATGTTAAAATAAGTTCTAATTAGTGTAATAAGGTTAGTTTAGAGTATTTTTTGCTTATTTGAATCATATAAGACTATTTAACATTAATTTGAAAGGAATAGGTACGTAAGTAAAATGTTAGCATATAATTACGTAACTTGAAAATGAGATTTTTTGTTTCTTGCAATAGCATAATAGTTTATGTTTTAAATAATAGATTTTATTATAAAACTTATAATAAAACAAGAATTAGGTCGATAGGACTATCCGTTCAAAAGTTATAAGGGAAAATGTATAGTAAAATGTAGCAACCTAGAAATTTAGATATTTTTGTTTTAAGACTTTTTTAATTAATTATTATATATTGAATATTATGTTTTAATATTGTATAATAGTATGTAAGGCATGTAAATAAATAAATATGTGTAAGGTGTTTTACTGAAAACATAAAATAAAAGGACTCTCAAGGTTTCGGTTTAGGGAAATTTTATTCGAAAAATGAGCTCAAAGTACGCGGCTCTCTGTAAGGTATTAACGGGCCAAATAAAAGGCGAGCCATTTCTCGATTCGAGTCAGTCGCAAGACAGCCACCGAAGAGGCAACAACTAAAAGGAAAAGGAAGAACCGAAACCAAGAGAGAAAAAAGGAAAAATTGTGTTTTATTTCATCGCCTCTAAGTATAGTCTCCTGTCAACGAAGAAACCCTAGTGGATCGGGACCCAAGCTACGCATTCAGGGGTGCGTGGTGGCGTACATTACCAGCGAACGGACATACTGCCGTGTACGCCAAGAACGTCTGGGAGATTGTCCCAGGTCGACCTCCGGGTACTAGACATACCCTGGTTCTGGTCGTCCGAAACAGTTGGTCCTTCGAGCCGGATCCCTGCTAGAAGAAGTTCAGAAGAAACAGAAGATTGCGTTCAAGATGCCGGTAACCAGGTCGCAGAAGGATGCCCCCTCACGTCCCGGGTCCCGTCCTTCAGATAGGGACGCGACAGATGGAACGTCGGGATCAGAAGGGGTCACGTCAGCGTCGGCGTCATCGGGAACTGCAACTACATCGAACACTTCTTCGGGTACCACGACCACGGAGGGCACCACAGTGACGGAGACTACGGTTACGACTGCAACTACGGCGGCGTCTATGGAAGGCAGCAAAGAAGATGCTGCACAGAGGATGACCAGGAAGAGCCAAGAAGATGTACCTGGAAAGGATGTTCAAGGCTCCTCCAAGACCCTGAAACCGATGGGGGTCAGTCGTCGCGCCAGGTCCACGAAGACCACGAGTTCCTCGGCCAGAAGACGCGAGCTAGAAGCAAAGGAAGAGTTGGCACGCCTGGAGTTGAAGCAAGCACAGGCTGAAACTAAGCTAGCCCGTGTCAGATTGGAGATGGCACAGTGTGAAGAAGAGGACTCCGTGGATGAAGACCTGGAAGACAGAACAGCACAGGTGCAGAACTGGATCGAGACGTCTGTGCTGGAGGATGGCAACAAAGTTCAACCAGAGATGCGAGGTCCACACCCCTTGGAAGAGCCACAGAAGATGAAGCCTGAAGAGAACTCCTCAACGAGAGGAGCTACGATTGAAATTCAAGCACTGACGGCAGCATTGAAGGAAGCTCTTACCACGCGAGGACCAGCAGGACAGCCAACCTACATTCACGAGTTACCCTACTTCGACGGCAACAGCAGCGAGTGGATGGCCTTCAAGGTTGTCTATGAAGATACAGCACCGATGTTCAACAACGTCCAGAATATGGCTCGGCTAAGAAGAGCACTGAAGGGCAACGCAAGAGAAGCTATCAAGAGTCTGCTGTACTCCGAAGCCTCTCCGATGGAAGTGATTCAAGCCCTCAGAAGAAGATATGGAAGACCAGATGCACTGGTGCTGGCAGAGTTGGACAAGGTCAAAACGTTGCCGAAGATTTCTGAAAACCCAAGGGACATATGCCTCTTCGCGAGCCAGATCAGCAACAGCGTAGCGGCAATAAAAGGATTGAAGAAACCACAGTACCTGCATTCACCTGAGATGGTGAAACAAATTATTGAGAAGATGCCTACGATCCTCAAGTTCCGATGGTACGACTTCATTGAAACAACAGAAGAAGGCGAGTTCTCCGACCTAACACTGGTGTCCAAGTTCCTGAACAGAGAAGCAGACAAGTGTGGAGCCTATGCATCAACAGAAGAGAAGAGCGGGTTCAGACGGACTCATCGACAAGCAACGCATTCAACTAAGGAAAAGGACTTCAAAGAAAAGGTTTCAAGATCAGAGAAGACTTGCCCCATGTGTGAGGGTGAACACTTCCTCGTCGGGTGTCAGAAGTTCCTGAAGGCGTCTGTGCAAGATCGATGGGCAATAGTGAAGAAAAGCCGCGTTTGCTTCAAGTGTTTACAAGGGACACATCGGAAGGAGAGCTGCAAGAAGCCGTCGTGCAAGGAATGCAAGAGGTGGCATCATCATCTGCTGCACGTCGAGACAGAGAAAAGTTCCTCGGAAGAACAGAAGAACAAACCACAAGAAGTGGCGAGCATCATGGCATCGGTGAATGCGGTCAACAACGCAAGGGCATACCTGAAGATAATTCCGATAGAAATCTTCGGGTCAAAAGGATCAAAAAAGATATTGGCCCTCATGGATGAAGGGTCAACAGTGTCGCTGCTAGACCAGAAGGTAGCAGAAGAAATCGGCGCTCAAGGAAGAAAGGAGGAACTGGTCATCGAGACTGTTGGAGGCAGGCTGATAAGGAAGGAAGACTCTCAGATGCTGGACCTTACGGTGAAGGGGATTCATCAGAAGACCAAGAAGACCTTGAGAAGAGTCCGGACCATCGACGAGTTGAAGCTTGCACCGCAGTTCCTAGAAAAGAAAAGGATAGAAGAGTGTCAACACTTGAAGAAGATTGCTGACTCTCTATATTATAAGGGGGAGTCACCACAGCTGCTCATCGGTCAAGACAACTGGGAGCTAATCATGACTCAAGAAGTAAGAAGAGGGAAACCAGGACAACCAGTCGCTTCAAGAACAGGACTTGGATGGGTGCTCCACGGGTCAGACACTGGAGGCGCGAAAGTGGTGCACTTCTTAAACACGTGTCTACATGTCAGCACGCCAGAAGAAGAGATGCATCAAGCCATCAAGGATCACTTCGCAATCGAAGCACTTGGAGTACTACCAAGAAGACCCACTAAGGATTCAGAAGGAAGAGCACTCACCATCCTAGAGAAGACCTGCAGAAGACTAGAAGATGGTCGATTTGAAGCTGGACTTCTATGGAAAAATGAAGATGAACAGATGCCTGAAAGCTACACGTCTGCCAAGAACCGATTGTTCAACATTGAAAAGAAGATAGACAAAGACCCTCAGCTGAAGGCAGAATACAATAAGCAGATCCAGCATCTAATCGACAGCAAGTATGCAGAAGAAGCACCTGGTGGACAAGAAGATTCAAAGAAGACATGGTACCTCCCTCATTTCTCCGTGGTACATCCATTGAAGAAGAAAATAAGGATCGTCTTCGACGCTGCAGCCAAGTCTAAACGGAGAAGCCTCAACGACGCTTTACTACCGGGACCAGACCTACTGCAATCGCTCTTCGGGGTATTACTGAGGTTCCGGCAAGGCCCGTTTGCAGTGGCAGCCGACATAAAGGAAATGTTCCTGCAAGTTCGCATCCGGCCAGAAGATAGAAACAGCTTGAAGTTCCTGTGGCGAGGGGATCGTCGTGACGTAGCACCGAAGGAGTACAGAATGACATCAGTCATCTTCGGCGCGACATCATCTCCTAGCACAGCGATCTACGTGAAGAACCGGAACGCGGCGGACTACAAGAAGCAGTACCCAGAGGCAGCAAAGGCAATCGAGCTGAACCATTACATGGATGACTACCTGCACAGCTTCCATTCAGAAGAGGACTTCAAGAGAATTACAGCGCAGGTGGACTTCATTCACAAAAAGGCGGGCTTCGAACTCCGAGGATGGGCGTCAAACCACTCCGACCTGCTGCAAGACGTGAAGACTGAGTCAGTTGAGAAGACAGAGGTGGACCTTGGTGAGAAGGAAGAGAAGACACTGGGACTACGCTGGTTTACAGAAAGGGACTCCATAGGCTTTAGGGCGAACCTTCGGAACACGCCAGATGAAGTGGCACAAGGACTCAAGGTACCTACGAAGAGAGAAGTCACCAGCGCCGTGATGTCGACCTTCGATCCACTAGGGCTAGCATCACCAATTCTCATCCAAGGCAAAAGGCTGCTCCAGAACATATGGCGAAGTGGCGTCGGTTGGGATGAAGAGATAGAAGAAAAGGAGTACGAGTCATGGAAGACTTACCTGGAGAAGATGAAGCTGCTCCAAGACCTTCAGATCCCGAGATGTCTGGCACCACGTCGCACCGAGGGGGAGCTGCACACGTTCACGGATGCAAGCGAAATGGCGTATGCAGCTACGGTATATTGGAGAACTGAAAATCAAAATGGGACTTATGACGTCAGCTTAGTAGCAGCAAAAGTAAGAGTCGCTCCGTTGAAGCCGGTGTCAATCCCGAGACTCGAGCTGCAAGCGGCCCTCCTAGGAAGCAGATTGGCACACTCGGTCGAGGAAGAAATGGATCTGAAAATAGAAAAGAAGACGTTTTGGACAGACTCCAGTATCGTGCTATCATGGATCAAGACGGACCCGAGAACCTTCAAGACATTCGTGGCTCATCGCTTGGCGGAGATAGAAGATCTCACAAAACCACAGGACTGGAGATGGGTACCGACGGCGCAGAACCCTGCAGATGATGCAATACGTGACGTACCAGAACACTTCGACTGCCAACACCGATGGTACACCGGACCAGGGTTTCTAAGAAGAGATGAAGTTCACTGGCCTGCGGCAAGAACATTCAAGAAAGAAACCACTGGCGAAGAAAAGGCAGCGGACATCGTAGCGACTGCAGGCAGCTCCTATCCATCACCAGATCCCGAAAAGTTCTCGTCGTGGAAAAGACTTTGGCGAGCTACAGCAAGAGTACTGCAGTTCATACAACTCTGCAGAAGAAAGGAAAAGGTCCACGCCAGCAAAGAAGATCCTACCTGGAAAACTACAAAAAGGAATAAGAAAATTGTTGAGAAGCGACATCTGTCTTCAAAAACGTCAGAAAGGAAATACATACCATTGGAAACAAGTCTACTAGAGCAAGCTGAAACGCTGTTGTTAAGAAGAAGTCAAGAGAAATGCTTCAAAGAGGATATCAGGTGCCTACAGCAAGGAAAACAATTAGAGGGCAGCAGCAAGTTGAAAAGGCTCGACGTAGTGCTAGAAGAAGGTCTCCTGCGACTGAAAGGAAGAATCGACGCGATACGAGGGGTTACCAGAGACTACAAACGACCCATCGTACTCGACAGCAAGGACAAGACAACACTTCTCATCATAGAAGAATTTCACTGCCGCTTCAATCACGGGAATCACGCGACCGTAATGAACGAAGTAAGACAACGCTTCTGGGTGCTAGGACTGAGGTCAGCGATCAAGACCATTCAACATCAATGCCAGTGGTGCAAAACAAGAAAGGCAAGACCTCAAGAACTACCAGTGGGCAACTTACCTGCTGAGAGGCTGATGCACGGAAACCCTCCATTTACGTGCACGGGAATAGATTACTTCGGCCCTATGACGATCACCGTAGCAAGACGCCATGAGAAGAGATGGGGTGCTTTATTCACATGCTTAACAACACGAGCTGTACACATTGAGCTCACTCCTTCACTCTCCACTGACAGCATGATCATGGCACTACGACGATTCGCCGCGAGAAGGGGAATGCCAAAGATAATCTACACCGACAATGGCACTAACTTCGTTGGCGCCAACAAAGAACTCAAAGAAGCACTAGACACCATGAAGCAAGAAGACCTTATCTCGGAAGCGGAGAAGATCGGTGTGCAGTGGAAGTTCATACCTCCTGGTGCACCAAACATGGGAGGTGCATGGGAGCGTCTGGTGCGATCCATTAAAACCGCACTGGACGCCACGCTCAACGAAAGGCAACCACGAGAGGAGGTACTTCATACCCTCCTGTTAGAGGCCGAGCACATAGTCAACTCTCGGCCCCTCACCCACCTCTCCGAGAACCCTGAAGAAGAAGCACTTACACCGAACCACTTTCTCATCGGGCGATCATGTGGCGCAGCAAGAATCGGCAGCTTCGAGGACAACGAGCTTGTGGGCAGACACACCTGGAAGGCTACGCAGCGACTTGCCGATCACTTCTGGCAACGTTGGCTGAGAGAGTATTTGCCCACTCTACTACCAAGGAAGACCAAAGGAAGAGTCAGCGCCACAGATTTGCAAGTCGGAGACATCGTTCTGATCGTCGATCACAGCCTACCAAGATGCATCTGGCCACGCGGAAGAATCCTGCATGTGTATCCTGGACCAGACGGGCGGACCAGAGTCGTCGACGTCGAGACCAGAGGAGGTGTTCTACGGAGGCCCAGTTCGAGAGTGGTGCTGTTGGTGCCGGGAGCGTCGCCGAGTCCAGGAGTTGGTGCAAAGCACGAGGGGGAGAATGTCGGCGACGGAAAACTTATCTTCGAGTAACGTGTGTATTAATATAGGGACAATGTCATTTTAGCGTATTATGAATAATTGTTGTAAATATGAAATCTCATTCTTATTAGATTTATTATGTTAAAATAAGTTCTAATTAGTGTAATAAGGTTAGTTTAGAGTATTTTTTGCTTATTTGAATCATATAAGACTATTTAACATTAATTTGAAAGGAATAGGTACGTAAGTAAAATGTTAGCATATAATTACGTAACTTGAAAATGAGATTTTTTGTTTCTTGCAATAGCATAATAGTTTATGTTTTAAATAATAGATTTTATTATAAAACTTATAATAAAACAAGAATTAGGTCGATAGGACTATCCGTTCAAAAGTTATAAGGGAAAATGTATAGTAAAAATGTAGCAACCTAGAAATTTAGATATTTTTGTTTTAAGACTTTTTTAATTAATTATTATATATTGAATATTATGTTTTAATATTGTATAATAGTGTGTAAGGCATGTAAATAAATAAATATGTGTAAGGTGTTTTACTGAAAACATAAAATAAAAGGACTCTCAAGGTTTCGGTTTAGGGAAATTTTATTCGAAAAATGAGCTCAAAGTACGCGGCTCTCTGTAAGGTATTAACGGGCCAAATAAAAGGCGAGCCATTTCTCGATTCGAGTCAGTCGCAAGACAGCCACCGAAGAGGCAACAACTAAAAGGAAAAGGAAGAACCGAAACCAAGAGAGAAAAAAGGAAAAATTGTGTTTTATTTCATCGCCTCTAAGTATAGTCTCCTGTCAACGAAGAAACCCTAGTGGATCGGGACCCAAGCTACGCATTCAGGGGTGCGTGGTGGCGTACATTACCAGCGAACGGACATACTGCCGTGTACGCCAAGAACGTCTGGGAGATTGTCCCAGGTCGACCTCCGGGTACTAGACATACCCTGGTTCTGGTCGTCCGAAACAAAGTTTGTGTAACGCACCGTATCTTGTATACGGGGCACTCGTACACGTTGCGCGTGTCCTGCTTGTCCTGCGTCACCGCCTTGATGTATATGACGGGCATGACGGGGAAGAGCTCCATCATGTGCGACTCGACGATGCCGCCGGTGGCCGTGTCCCAGCGCGCGCCCTCCATGTACAGCCCGTGGATGTTGGCGCCCTCACGCGGTGGCGCGCTGTAGTATAATAGGAAACGTCATCATTATCACAGTCATTAAGGCCGAAAAATTACCATTGTTGGATAAAGAACACAAGAAACGTAAGCAATGAAAATTTAATCACAAAAGCAAAATATCGACAGCGTTAAAAGTGTAGGTACCAACTTGAAAGGCTTGAAATAACATAACAGATATAGCGTTCGAATTGCAGTCGAAGAATATATGTTTTATACTTGCTACGAGTTTATTTACTATATTCTCAACTCCAGGCTGTAACTGGGTTTTCTGACAGAAAAAACCAATAACTATATTAGCCTGACCCATACATGCAAGACCGACGAGGTAGACCCATACATGCTAGACCAACGAGGCAGTGAAGCATAATTATAATATTGGATTCTTTGTCACGAAAATTCATTTATATAGGAACAAAATATTAATTAATAATATCCGGATTAATTTACAATACATATGTAGAATAACACACTATCGACATCAAACGTATACATAATATATAAAAAAAATCTTGATAATATCACCGTCTACATCAACAAACAAACAACAAAATCTAACTTAAAATCTCCGCGGCTCTTCTTGGTGACGTCACAGTTGAGGCACATCTTGTCGAGCGGCCACTCGTTCTTGCGCGCCGTCTGCTGCATGATGGCGGTGAGGAACGACTGCGGGTTGAAGAAGCCCGCCAGCCACACCGCTGGGGGCAGCTGCGGATATATCAAAAAATTAAATGTAATTCGAAGTAATGGTTTTTAACATCTGCCTGTTCCATCACGCTTACACTTTGCCTTACAAGTGATCGCTTCATTTAACTAGGTTGAATCAGTTCCATTCTTTTTTCTCTTAAATATTATATAATAGCCGTGTATTACATAAATATACAATAAACATCAAACTACTCTCAAGCAATGCTTGCATACAATATCACCGAAGATACCTAGACAAGCCTTTCTTCTCAATCCGATGCCATCAAGAAGATTAATAATAAAAACAGACAAATAAATATATGAGAGTAACAAACTAACATTGAAGTCGCCGGACCAGTTCTCGAGTTCGGTGAGGCGCAGGCAGAGGTCGGAGAACCAGGCGGCGAGACCGAGCAGCGAGGGGTAGGCGAGCTTCGTCCACGATTCCGGCACGTGGTCCATGAACAGCGACTCCATCAGACTCTCCATGTCGCTGCTGATTGTCAACTCGCCCTGTCCCACCACATTACTTACTATAATATGTGCAGTCATAAAATATGTATGACACAAAAAATATTTTATTTATTACAAACAGAAACAAATCTACCCCATGGGAACCGCGCATTTTTCCGGGGTAAAAAGTAGCCTATTTTTTACAAAGAAACAAAAATTTTAAAAAAATCTGGTTTTGTTCTATTTCTCTTCTTACATCCCCCTTAGACTCGGGTTTTTAGCATTTTTTTCTGTGTACAGACATTCGACGACCTCTACAGTTTTATTATAGTATAGATTAAAACAATAATTTTTATCTAAAATATATTTGAAAAATCAATGCATATTCATACAGAGCTATAATGGCTTCTTGACAGTTGATGATTTTATCATGAAATACTAAAACGTAACAATTCAGCTAAAAGTTCTAATGAAATAGTTATATAAATACGACAAAACATTTTATTATAACCTAAATAATAAAAAAAATAACTTGCCTTGAGACCCAATTCTAACTCCTTTAAAGAGCGTCGAATCTCTCCCATGAGCCTGTTCATCCTCTCACACTCCTGCAGTGCGACGATGGTGTACGGCGTCAGCTCCTCGACTTTCCCCATAAGCTCAACTAAATTGAAGGGTTCCGGTACTCTATCCATTATATCATCCAATATGTATCTCACCTATAGAAATCTAAGATTTAGTAATTGGTCAATTCACGAAATATCTAGTATTATTCATATCATGTACGTATATTAAATTAAGTGAATTGAATTTAATATCATTTACCATTTCCTCCTTGCTGGCGCCACCGCCCGCTTGAGCCCCGGTATCTCGAGGCTGCATTTCGAACACTACCTGTAAATTATTAAATTGTGTAGGTAAAATTATGAAGATATTTTTAATATAAATCAACCATTAAAAATAAAAAAAATGTGACTATCAGTTGATTAGTATTATAGTATCTAAAATACGATAAATGTAGGTACCTTAAATAGTCTTTCTGAAACGGTAGTCAAATAACCGATTTCAGCGTTGGGATGTAATCCATAAAGATATGGTGTTTCGTCTGGCAGGAAATCGTCAATGTACTGGTGGTAGCCGACATAGTCCGAGTTAGGCGGCGATATGAATCCGGGGGCAAATTGTAGTTCACCATCAACCTATTAAATTTATTATTACTCAATTACGTTACGTATGTTAAAGATTTTTTCTAAATCGCTAATGTGCAATATATGTACATTCTTCATAAATAAAATAATTGACGATGATTACTTTTGTTACAAGTCTGGCAAAATTTGCTTTCCTCTGTCCGTTTATTTGTACTCCTCTACAGGGCGTATTTTACGACCGATCTGGATGGAACTTGGTATATAGGTTATGGAACTTTACAGTTTTTTTGTCGTCGGAGATTTTTGAGTGGAGGAGTACTTCCTCCAAAAAAAGGTGCAAAAAGGGGGCTACTGGATATCTTCGCCTTACGAGATCCGATTTCGATGGTTCTTTTTTTATTTGAAAGGTAGTAATTTTAAATTGGTCTTAATAAAATTTGGTGAAGATCTGACTAGGATCTTCGGAGTGATGAGCAGAATAGCTCCTTAAAATGCAGTAAATTGCTCACATAACTTTAGTGGTGTATGAATTGTTGCAAAAAAGTTTGTGTTCGCGAGGTCTACTATTCGCAGAACTGCTAGTTTTAGGATTGTTAAATGTACCAATTCAGGCTGCATGTACTCCAATAAGAATGTTCTGCAAAGCCTCCTGTCCCAATCGTCAGTGATATGTCCTCCATACATTATCTCGCCAAAGAGATACCGCAAGTCCTCCCACGGCACTCGAGGGTTTGCCTCCAAGTAGTTGTACAAAACATACACACATATTGTGAGATCACCAAAATTGAATGGATATACTCTAAAATTAAAAAGTTATATCAATAAGATTATTGAGGGAAAATTGACATCGTAGATGATATTCACATGCGATTTGAATTATTAAAATTATTGTCTTATACGTTGCCTCTGCCTGACTGGCTATAATTCAATCATATCCATCTTAAAACAATAAATAATTTTACTAATTTAAACTTTAAAATAGTGACATATAATGAAGTACACTTCAAATATGCTACGTTACATATCTATTGGCAGAACATATTGATCAAACCTGTTCCATCCCTGTGGACCAAACTTGCGTCGTTCAGCCACCACAGCGTGGAAGTAGCATAATGCAAACAATATGGCCTTAAATTCAGCCTCCTTGCTGCACATCTCAAGGGTCTCTTGACTGAAATTATCTAATGCCTAAAATATAAATGAAATTAGTTTGTCATTACTGGATAGGTACTATACATATATTTACAAATTATAATATTTCTGCTCTCAAAATTTGATTTAATATATGCAATATTGTAATGAAAATTACCTTGTGCAAATTGGCCCACATACCACTCGGGGGTTCGTTGGTTATCTTAATAGCCGATTCCAGTATACCCTGAGGAATGATGTGGTACGCAGGATCCGCTGCCGGCTCTGCACTTAAGTATAATCTAGAAATATGAAAAAAAACTAAGTATATAATTTATCATGACTTATTTAAAAAAAATGCATGTAAGGGGGATCGATGAAGATAAATGAGCAACACATTTCTATGTTTGTGAAAGCATTACGTTATAAAAACCGAAGTTGTGACAACTTGATTTTTTTAATACCATGTAACATATAAGCCAGTAAAAATAATTGAAATATTCTTTCTCTAAGTTTTCAAACCTATAATCTTCAATTGGATTCTCAAAGGTTTCTTCCATCTTTTTCTCCAACGTAGGGAGCCACTTGGCCACTAAGTGTACATTCTGTAAAATGACCCAGTGGCCATGTTCTGCGGCAACGCCCATGGCATGTTCAGCAACTACCTCTTGGCCTTGGCCGAGAGACACAATGTGGAAATTTTTCTTGTCCGTAGAAAAACCAAGTTTACGGCCAAGCTTTTCTATATCCTATATACGAGTATATAATATTAGTATAAGAGAACTTTTATATTATTCATTACGTTTATTCCGTATATTTTGATGTTAATAAATAACATGGTGCAGTTGCAGCATAAATATTATAAGTAGACATTTTTTTTAATACCTTTTAAAATTATGCTAATAATTTAATTATATTGTATTATAAGTATTGCAAGAATGAATTATTGCTTTAACAGTTAATAAATCATGTACAAGTTATCTACCTTTAAAGGATCTACTCCGGGAGATAGTATAAAGAACATGGGCGTAGTTGACGTGCTTTCTTGGAAAGACTTTTCAAGTGGGGGAGTCCTGGCTTCTACGTATTTAGTCCCAAGGTTCTCCTCACAAAAGGCACTAAATTAAAAAAATACGAAATTATTATTAATATTATAGACCTCAAAGTGTGTTTTTTGTTGGTCCCTTTTTATTTTAGCAGCAAAGGCGCATCAGATCGAGCTTATTTATTACATGAAGATAATTAATGGGTTGAATAGTCACAAAGACTAGGATATAGCTTGGAAGTTAGAAAAAAAATACTTAACGTCACAAAATACGAACTCAAAAATGTACATCGAAATATTTTTGAAAAATATCATGACGTAAACGTAAATAAGTAAATTATGGAAAAAATATTTACGTAAAAGAAGCAAAATCGAAAGATTTTAATTTTCTCTACATACTAAAAGCTGTATTTTGATTTTAATGTAGCTTGATGATTTCCCTGTTATTTTTCAGATCTAATTATTATATCATCATACTAACATATTTATAGACAAACTACTGCTAAAAAGATACCATGGAACTTGACGTTTTTATAATACGGTACTATTTTTTATATCATGCATACCCTGAAGCATAGGACATTCTGTCGGGTCTGAGCGCGCGCAGTATGCACAGGCGCTGCAGTGACGACTTGTTTTTCCACTCGCCGGGCAATTTGTCTCGCTCGGGTGCTTCGCCGTCTGTATATTTTTGCCATCTTGCAAAAAATCAAACAATAACAATCAATCATCATGAAAAATATAAACTAAATATTTAACAGTAGCTACTATCATATTTAATTTTTTTTCCGATTCGATATGAACTAAAAAATGATGTTATCAATCTTTAAATATAAGATATCATTGTTTACTTGTCCACATCTCATTATTTTCCTTTTATTTTAGGGACTAAACATCCAATGAAACTATTAGGAAGGACAAATAAAATTATTATTCTCATGTTACGTTATAAGTCTTGAATACCTCTTAGTAGCGCCTTCAATGTCCTTATCTAAATTATCAAAAGCATCCATCTTAGAGAGTGCCACGATCCCTCCCCACGAGTTATTAGATAACCAAGAATATGGAGAATTGGCGGGAGCTACGGCATACTTTAATAGAAAATCTAATTCTCTTGGATCTATTTTTCCATCTGTTTGCAAAACCTACGATAAATATAACAATGATAGTTACTTTATTAATTATTCTGGCTAAAATTATTGGAATAAAAATAAACGATAAGGCTAACCTGCAAAGTGATGAGGAACAAGAAAACTAATTTATCCTTCTCAAACAGTCCCCTGCTGGTGTATAAAAATACGGCAAAAGTAATACTGTCTAACAAATTCGCCACTCTCATATCCAGTTCCTCGGAAGGTTCAGCTTTAAGGAGAGCGTCTTTAAACACTACGCTGTAAGCCTTTAGTGAGAACTGATACATCGGATTTATTTTGTATAAGTCGTTTAATATGAAATACAATAGTGATGCTCGTGTTGCCGCTCGCCTGTTAAAATATTTTATTTTATAATCAAACTTACAAAAACGGATATTTTATTACGTCTACTTTAGAAATACTATCCCAATTCTCAAAGATATAAGTAGTCCATCACTGAAATAAGATTTCATACTTTTAAACAGAAATCTTCTATTACGTCTTTTATTTCATTTCTATTGGTCGTAATAATTAAATGTATAAATAATGAATAGAAATTATTTAAAATAATGACAACATTTTGAATGTCCTACTACTGTACTAACCTATATCTCTCACGCGCCTCGTCAATCTTTACTGCTGTAACCTTTCCCTCTTCTACTTTCACTTCGATGTCTGCTGCAGTTTTCTTCGTCGTCTCTAAATTGATTACTAAAGCTGAATCACTGAGGATGTCTGGTCCAGCGGAAGATAAACGCTTTAATAAATCATCTTCGAGACTTTTAAGGGTGATTTTGAAATCATTTTGTTGTTTCGTTAGTCCTGCTCGCAATGCTTCTAGATCAGGTCTCTCAGCTTTTACGACTTCTCCTAGTAGTTGTTCTTCGAGACTATAAGATATTAATTGTTATTTATGAAAGTTTTCTAATATAGCACTGCAACAGTGTGATTTTATTGCGTCATAAGTTGTTAACTTTGAAAGAAAGAAATAATATTTATTTTTGGATTTCAGTCGTGAGGTTTTACTGTAATTAAAAAAACAATAAAAAGTTCACTTACCCATCTCTGGTCACAGTAAAATTTATTAAAGTGCATTGCGCTTGCATTTCAGGTTGATAATGCGGGTTTGCCAGCTTAGTTTGAATTATAAGTCGGAAATTGGCGTGATAGTCTATTTCTCGGTCCCCAATCTGGAATATGTATAATTTTTTTTTAAACATACATAATACAGCACAATTAATAATAAGTGATAATAAAGTCCTAAAGCTATGACTGTCTAAATATCAAAAAAAAGCAAACACACAGCATACGCACTTTGAGCACCCTGCCCTTACGTATGAGCACCCTGCCCAGCAGCGGCTCGAGCACGGCGTCCACGCTCTCGCCGATGTTCTCGAGCAGCACGACGTCGCCGTTGCTGACGGCGCGCTCGATGCGGTCCAGGTAGTTGCGCTGCGTCAGACGGATCACCACTAGCGCCTCGCCGTAGCGGGACTTGATCCATTTTATACCTTGCCTGTTTGTATTATCATGTTACAGACATACAATAAATATATATATATATATATATATATATATATATATATATATATATATATAAAATTAAAAAAAATAACTGCCTCGGTGGTGTAGTGGCTAGCATGTACGGCTACACACTCGGAGGTCCTGGGTTATTGTGTCTTTCTGTATAGAAAGCCTCAGTAACAGCCCAGAGTTGGGAAGTTGGCGGTGTTTCACCCTCGTGCCTCGGAGAGCACGTAAAGCCGTCGGTCCTGCGCCTTAACTCTCACCGGTCGTGTCGAGTGGTCGTCCCACCGGAGTATGAGAGTAACAGGAATAGAGAGTGCACTTGTGTCTGCGCGTACACTTGTGCACTATAATATCTCAGTCTCAATGAGATTGGCCGCCGTGGCCGGAATCGGCTAGGATAATATCATTATCATCATATATAATAAAATTGTGACTAAGCCGAATCTGTATATTGAATATCTTTTGGAAATTTTTATTGAAATAGACATTATTATCGATACAGAGGCCGAATCTAAAGTTTTTAGAATTTTTATCTGTCTGTCTGTTACCGCATCACAGAAATACCACTAAAAGGATTTTGAAGAGATTTGGTATGGTGATAGCTGGTTATCCGGGTAAAAATATAGGATACTTTTTACCGCAGGAAAATGTCTCATTTCTGAGAAAAAATACAAAAACTGCAATGTACCTACCTAAGAGTATACTAATATGTAAAACCTAAGAATTTGGTTCTTGGTCACCTGAACGCGGGCGGAGCCGTGGGCAATGCTAGTTCACGATAAATGTATACTTTAACTTTCGTAGTGGCAGTGCTGACGCGCACATTTTGATTATATTGCATTTTTATCGCGCCACGAACCGCAGTTGACCCGTAACCGCCTACCGATTCGCTTGTCAATTATACCGCTTCGTTTCTCGCTTATATTAGTATACTCGTATATAGATTATATATTGTACTAGGGATATTTGTAGCTAACTTAAAGTGAATATAATAAATATATGTAACTCTGGACGTTTGATTATACCTCCGCATACTTAACTATAATGAACATGCATTATTCACCCACACGCATTAAACTTTGATCAAAAACAGGCCTACTAACAATTGCGAGATAGAAGATCTGTATTTACTTCGTGCAAATAAGTTGTCAGTATCGTTAACTCTAAAAGAATTTGATCACAATGTAATTTTTAAATCACCAATATTTTAAATGTATTTAATGTTTTGATTACAATACGCCATACTTACATTGTCATATATTTAAATGATATATTTATAATATTGGAACATTGCATAGGCAAACTGCATAAATAACGGACTTACAATTGAGGGTCAATCAGGAGCGGCCATCTTGCAGAGTTAGTGAGTATAGTTGCGTTCTCAGTGCTCATCGTGTCTGTGGGTAGACCTTCGTTATTCCATGTGGCCACTTGAGCATCATCCGTTAACATCGATAGCGGCTCAAGACCTTCTGTTGTCTCGATTTTAGGCTACAAAAATTAATTTATTTTGAAAATTATAAATTGAAACCGTTCATCTTCTGCTTTGTAGCTCGACTCGAATAATCATAAATGCAATGTTCATTTTTTGCCATAAAGCAATTCATCAATTAGCTAGTATTGAAAAAATATCGTAATTTAAGTGTAGGCAAGATTCATATGAAACGACTTAAGGAAATTGATTTTTGCGAATGAAAGTCGAAATTTGATAGACTTTGCAATGTTCAAAGGTGTACGTACATCAGTTTTTTCGAGCGTAGGGAGCCAGTCCTCATAGATGAGCAACAAGCGGTAGCGGCGCGTGAAGCAGCCCACGTACGATATGAACGCGGTCACTACGAGCACGTCGCCCGGTAACATCACCCCCGACTCCTTCAGGTTCACTACTGTTGCCGACCATCTTAAACCAAATAAATCTATATAATTAGAATCGTAATCCATTTCGTTTTATTTCAATTCAAAAAAATGACCCTCGAAAACGAATTTGATGATAAAATGAAAAAAGTGTGAGCACTCAGAAAAATTAAGTTAGAGTTTCGCTCCAGCAGACTTGTAGCACGTTAAATACTAACCGCACTTTTTCAGACGCCAACCCATTTACCAATCTATTAGCGAGATCAATGGTATAGTTGGTAGCATCGGCCTCAGCTTGACACTTCATCTTTTCATTAACAGCTTCTTGGAAAGCTTTTAATAATTCTTCCAATTTTTCTTCAAGTTCCTGTTCAAGAAAAAAATATAAGGTTGAAATATAAATAAAAAACTACTCTGTGTAAAATTTAATAAGACCATTTAAAAAAAAAGAAAAACGTCCAACAACCATTTAAAGACCAGTAAGAATATAATTATAACAATAACAAGCACATCAAGATAAGAACAAATAACACACAATCATCAATAAGAAAAGATACAACAGAATAAGAAACAAGCAAACACCTTGATCTGGTCAGTGAGGAACGCCAGCTTGTCCCTGGCAGCCTGCAGCTCGGCGTTGGCGGCATTGAGGGCGCGGCGCTTGGGCTCCACCACCACGTACACGTCGTAGAACTTCACGATGTTGATGACCCACGCGCAGAGGCCGGCCGCCGCCGCAGACTTCGACATTATGAACTCTGCGTTGAATTCCGGGTTCTTGATGTATGGTTGTACGGCCTTTATAGTGCGTAAACATATAAATATTATGTTCTAAATATTTTAAATTTGTACAATAACCTAAGACACCAGAGTACATCTAGACCTAAGAAAGTAGGTCATTATGGTACGTATTGATGATACAGATGCCTATAGTGGACTTACGTTACATGTAATTATGTGAAGTAGCTATTAAATAGTGGTCCAAGCATATAAGGATATCGTTGTAAAGGTTAATCAAAATTAAGTTTTGTAACTAAACTAATAACGTCGATTGTACCTTAATTACATCAGGATGTATATTTTCTTTGTCGTAATATACTAGATCGTACAGGAACTGATCTACTTTGGCCATCATGAGCTGAAAGTTTATTTTAATGTAAAGAAATATAATACTTTCTTAGATTTAAGCGAATATTTGACATTTTAAATAAATTTAAAATGTAAAGAAATATGTTTATAATTTTAAAAACTGCAACCCAAATGAGACACAGGAAATAATGTTTATCATACATTGCTTTTATTCGTTTATATACTAACCTTGCAAGCCTTCCATGACCTATCTTTCGGTAGTTTTCCTTTTTTAGAGAACAATACGAGGACAGCAGCAGTTACATTGACGACGGCATCGGGCGGAGAGCCGAAAGATTTTAATTCTGTTAAATTATTTTTATTCAGTGTATTCAAAGCTTCTTGAGCCGCAATCAATGCCGGCTCAGCTTTTGCAAGATCGTCTGCGCATATCTTTGCCTTTATTGTTACATCTTCTTCTATAACTTTAACCTTTTTCTCTTCTTCGGCAGCTGTATATAAATAAAAAAGTAATAAATAACAATTGACTATTTTTATTGATATTGTACTAAGAACATTACTAAGAATAATGTTTTACCAAACGCCTTTTCCTTTGACACCTTTTCACTTTCTGCTCCAACTACTTCAATAAGCTCTTCAGCCGCTTTATTTTTTACTTTCAGTATTTGTTCTTGTTCTGCTAGAGTTACCTTTAGTAATACAAATATATTGCAGTTATCTGTTAATTATTAGCACTATAATAATTATTTCTTAGAAATATATATATGAAACTCAATTGTATAAGTATAGTACCTTCAAAACGGCAACATCAGCAGCACAGGACGCCAATTTCTCTAAACCATTTTCCAATCTAAAAATCATCATTTTTAGATTTTTAGTCTTTTCGTTGAGCAGTTTTCCATATAGTGAAATTTGTTCAAGAAAAGTTTTCGGTGTAGTGTAATTATAACGACGTTCATTTTGGTAATATACTGCCGACATTTTGTTTACACTTTGATGAACGTGCGACATAAAATTCGAGACGGAATCAACTAGGTGAGGCTGAAATAGTAAGTGTTATATTATTAAAAAAAATTATTATTAGATACTTAATACATACCTAATAAGTACGCACTAAAATAAAAAAATAAAAACAACCAATAAGAAAAACCTTATTTTGAATTAGGTATGTACTCGTATTACAATTTGATTAGATAAGATATCATAAAGACAAATAAGTAACATTAAATAAAACTATTTTTCTTATTATTCTTTGGTCACGAGAAACCATGATTGCTGTAAAACATTCGAAACGTCGAGAACTAAAAATCAAAAGTTTTATTTAAAATGTCAAATATTCGTGTGAATCTAAGAAAGCATTAAATAACATTAAGTTTTGCTTATTTTATAACTGTAAATATTAAGTTAGTACCTAGTAACAGTAGTATCTATCAGGTCTATTAGAAACAAATACATAATAAGAAAGATACATCAGTATTACCGGCAAAGACTCCACTTCAGAAATGAACCTTTTAGACACAGATCGCAGCGCCTCCTGTGGCCACTCGTGGAACCAATTAATGGACGTACAGTTGACGATGGAGGGGAATTTCCGAGCTCGGACTCGAAGCGTATCGCCCACGGGGGAGAAACAGAGCACCACCTAAAGTAAGTAGTACATTTTGTAGGGTCAAGAATAATATGTAGGATATGTGCAAGTATATATCTATAGACTTAAAAAAGAGGTGTGTAATATGTATTAATTATACATATTATATACATACATATCTCTTAAATGGGATAAAAACAATTTAATAATAATAAGCGAAAAAAATGAAATTACCTAGTATTAGCTTGTAAGTAATCAAATTCACGTACTTTTAACATACTTCGAACTCTGTTGATAAAGAACCGCCAACAGTTTTCGCGCGTATCTTGAACACCTGAAGCTTTTGTCTGAATAAAGATAATGAGGATTAATTAATTCTAAGCTCTATACATCAAATTATTTAAAATAAGGAAAAAAGTAATGTATCTACATGTTACAATATAATAAATTCGATTACAATTTAAACGCGTAGGTACCTATTTATTCAGTAATTTTCATTTAAATTATTGTTCTATTCAACAACTACTATTTTCCGACAGTGTGATCGATATGTAATTAAATAATAATAATTAATATAATCGATATGTAAATAAATAATAATGGAAACATTACGTCAATAAAAAGTTAAATTTAGTATTTTAAATAAAACTATCTTTTCGGGTTATTTCGCGGATTTATTTTGATTTTTGGTTCCCGACGTTTCGAATGCTTTACAGCATCCATGGTCACGGGAGAGACTGAGGTGTTACATGTCTTGAAGGTATAGTAGTTACAGACAGCCTACCCACAATCAAAATAAATCCGCGAAATAATCCGAAGAGATAGTTTTATTTAAAATGTGAAATATTAGCGTAAATCTAAGAAAGTATTAAATTGAGGAAATAAACTATCTCTTTTTAAGTTTGTGTGATCAAACTCGCTCATTAACTATCGTATTATAATAATATTATTGTTATATAATTGAACTCTTTTAAATTGACTTACTTCTCCTCTGACACCATTTATGATATTATCTATCTCATCGTCAGCAAACAGCTCGGGTATCTCACCAGACGCCAGCAAGTCATTTATAAGCACTAGGAAGCGTTCCTCCGCGACCTGCGCGTCCGTCATCAAGAACATGTTGCCTATGTTTTTTAGACCCGCTTTTATGTTGAGTCCAGCTAATAAAAGTTAATATTTTTATTAGGTTTTGCAAAAAACATTTATTCAAAATCATAAAACTAAAGATAATGATTCTTTTTGAATTGATTTACTTTTCATAAAAACGTTGTGAAAAGAAATAACGAAATATGCATAAAAGATATATTTATAGAATTATTCAAAGCATAATTTTTTCACAAATTTTACCTAAATCGACTTTGAGATCATTGATGCTATATCCTTTCCGAAGCTGAATCTGGAACACTTCAAGTGAGGAGATAAAAGCGGAGAGTCGCGATAGAGACTGCTTTCCAGAACCGCCGACGCCTACCAATAGTGCATTGCCACGAGGAGCTTCCAAAATTCTATTAATTCTGATAATAACAAAAAAGTTATGTCAAAGGTACATATTATGTCATACAGTTAATAAAAATAATTCCTAAACATTTAACACTTTTATGTTACCTGCAAATATGGTACATGGCGTCTTCGAAAAGCACAAGGTTCATGGTAGCAACAAGATCGTTGTACGAGGAGAGAGACTCTTCGAGTAGGCGCTTGATGTGCGGCCAGTCGCGGATGGCGAAGTACTTCGGGTCCCCGATACCTTCCGCGAAGTGACAGTAGATGAGTGGCTTCTCAAACACTACGTTTTCATCAAAATCCTGTAAAAGTATAAGAGTGTAGTAGTTATTTAAGACTGTTAATTTACAGGGCTCTGAACTTAGTGTAATATACTTTTAATTGTGAACTAGTTAATATCGTAAGGCACACTCTACAATTAAACACTAAAACATATTTTTATTCGTTATAACAATATAACACTGTTAAGATTACGGATTACCTCACAATTCTTCTTGATAATATCCATAATGAGCTTGTTAAAGTTTTCATTATCTAATGAATCTACCAGCTTATCAGAATAAACGCGAGTGGCCTCATGCATCCACAGTCTTATCAACTCTGACTGAGCTTTTATAGCATCACCCGTAGTAAATAATATGCCCTAGAAAAAATATGTATATGATTGAAATGCTTTTTTGTTTGTTTATTGTTAACACTGTGTTGTTGTTTGTTACATAGACAAATAAAATTTTTACTGACCTGAAATATATTGGACAAATCTCGCAAGTTAAATATGTAATGAAATTTGATAGCAGTAGGTAAGAAAGTCGATGCAAGTTTATTGTGAAGTGCAAGTGCCGCATTCACAAGATTATCCGCGTATCGCTGAACGGTGATATTAAATTTATTTAAAGGGTTCATCAAATGTTGAGTAAGGATTTGTTTGTAGATGTGGAAACACGCATCTAAACCGGGGAAACTGGCAAAAAATAATATAACTTTATATTTAAATAAGTACCTACTCGTATGTATAAACGTTAGCTATACGTTTAAGTGATAACCTTATCGTTAATATGTTAAGATTTTAAAACTTTTAGATACCTGACTGCGAAGGTACAGAAATGTCTTTGTAAACGAGGATCAATTGTGAAGGAACCAGCTGTCGGATTCATGCAAGATACAAACATACAATGTGAAATGTCTTTGAGACTTAGTTTCTGTCTGTCATACCTGAAAATGTAGTAAGTAAATTCTCAGTATTAGAGTTTCACATCTAAATTAACTTAAATACACGTGTTATTAAAAATGTATACAAAATGTGACTTCTAACTCGTACCTTTGTAACATAGTATAAGAATATTTATTAGGTACAAACCAATGTCTATAATCCATAAACTGTCTAATCAATGTATGAGGCTGTACCGTGCCGTACAAGTCCACCTCCGGCATGTTTAGATCATCCACAAAGTAAATCATAAGCTTACTGCCCGGTGGCCCAAAGTTACGACCTGATTTCTTTTCTAATGGCTTTTCAAGTACTTTTTGAATCATTTCTGTAATATATCACTTAAATATATGTACATGGTTTCTTACGAAAAGTATTTCCAAACAACTGAAATTATAATTATACTTAATACTCAAAACGAGTTAAATGAGGAATATTTATTTTATATACTTAATATTTTAATTTAATTTAAATATAAGCATTACTGACCTGATGTAGTATAAAAGTTGAGTGGTACATTGGTAATAGCGAAGTTGTCAGATAATGAGTTTAGTTTAGCGGCGACACTGACGGTCTTGCCGCTGCCGGCACTGCCCACCAACATTACCGGCTTTTGTTTCGCAATCAGTAAATCCATGAAAAAGCGTATACGAGTGGTTTCTGATGTTGACACCAGGCATGACTATAACGAACAAAGTTTTTTTGAAAAATTAGCACCTGAACAATTGTAATTATAATTTAGTCTGAAACTAGGTTTATCGAGCATCTGCGAATTAAGTAATTGCTATTTCTACACTCAAACCGCTGCTTTGGTAGCAGTAATATTATCTGCTGCGGTGCATTTCCAGCTTATTTTAAAGAAACAAAAGTGTAATAGCTACGCTTGGAGATTTATTTTATATCTTTTCTATATTATACACTATGTATATATTATAATATTTTTATATATATACAAAAAGGCTAAAAATAGAACCAAAAACGTGAATATAACCCAAAAATTTACCTGTAATGGTATATCAGGGTCTAATTCAAAAGATTCAACTTTTTCTGCCCACGGCAAAAACTTCTTAGTCTCTGGATCTATGAAGAAACCAAACACGTTTCCCGTCGATGGGAATTTGATTTGCTTGAATTCGTTACAAAACCATTTACTGAATTCATTTCTCCAATCTACGAGTTGGTCTTGGAAGAGACCAGAACCAAAGCCCCAGACCACGCAAAACACAAAATATGTTTCATACCTACGTAAACAATAACAATCATTTAGTTATTAATTAAAATTATATTTTTTGATGTGAGATTTTCGACATGATGACCACTTGTCTTACGGTGAAGAAAAACATCATAAGGAAAATATGCATGTGTGAGAGAATCTAATAAGTTTCCGAATGATATTAGGTCCGCAAGCCCTCACTTTTCCAGGGTAGTGGACTATGGTCTAATCCTTCTCGCATTGCAGGACCCAGGAAGTTAAAAGGGCTTAATATATTATTTTTGGTGTAAATTTTCTCTGGTCTTATAATCACGATTTATTATTTTCAAACACAAGAATTTTTCATTGACGCAGTTTCCAAGGAGGTTATTACATATTTAAAAATGTTTTTTTCTCATTAAGCTTAAGTTTTTTTCAAAGTTGTTTAAAATACGTTCATATATAACAAATTGTATAAAAATACTGAAAATACGTAAGGCTAATTTAAGTCTTACCATTCTTTAGGACAATCACTGGGCAACAAACTTTTATTGAGAAAACATTCCAATAAATAGCAAGTTAACTGGATTTGTTGTAGCTCACTCAACGGAGTGATACGCTTGTATTTCTTACAAGACTCCAACAAAGATGGAATGTATTTATCGAACATAACCGTCAACATTGCTTTCTCTGATTCATCATCACGAGTAGTTTCTATCCATGATGCTACAAACCTACAAGATACCTATATTCATAAAAATGTGTACATAGTTTAAAATAAATGAGCGATAAATATTTTTAAGAAAAAAGAGAGAAAATATTCACACGAATATGTTCGAATTTATTAATTATATATGACGTCATTACTACAATTTATTTTTTGTAAGTTCATAATTTTATTGGTACTTACGGATTCCATCCTAAGTCTTGTGGATTAATGTACAAAATACCAGCACGAGATACAGTAGCTGGTGTTGCTGTTCGTAAAGTTGCTATTTCAAATAACAATCTCATGGATTTTGTTAAAGCGATGCGCTCGTTACTCGCTAGCGTCAACACCTATGTGAAATCGCGAAAAATTATCATTATTATAAACAATAAAAGGCAAGCCTTTGTTATCTGTTGTTATAAAATTTTATAAATTTACTGTTTCTATCGATTAAGTGAACGTACTTAATTACAGTAAGTTTTAATTTATTTTCAGATTTATATATGTACCTTATTATCATCCATCAAAGTATTTAAGCTCTCAATCCACATTGGATCAATATCTCCGTCGAGCACGATCCATTTCGGACCATCGCCTGGCATATTCGCCATATCTCTCATAATTGTAGAAAAAAGCCCATCCTTCCATTCTCTCGTTGCCGGATTTATAATACCAAACAGTTCATCATTGGTTACTGCTTTCGGGTCCAAGTCGTTGTAATACGGCTTCATTTTCAACATTTGATATGTTCTGTGAAGGCATTGCCATACCATAGATTTTCCTGTGCCTGCGAATCCGTTAATAAATACTGAATGTCGTACTGCAAATAATTCCACCAGTTGTACCATCTAAAAATTAATTAATTAATTAGAATAAATACATAATTAATGATGCTTTGCGAAATATTTTCTTAACAAAACGTGCCTTCAAAATAAATCCAGGTTCAGGTTGAAGTTTCATAGATATGGCACCGTCAACAAGATTTTTTTCAAAATCTAGATCACGTTTTCTCGGTACGTCGAGTGCGGGGAACAAATCACCGATCAGCCCCATAAATACTGGCATATCATCTGTCACTATTTTAGGTATATTGAAATCTCTGAGAGCTCTCATCAGCACTTGATCTTCTGGTCTCAGTCGATCTCCTCTCTAAAAACATAATCTCAATTATATATATATATAAATATTATAGTAACTAAATGTATATTAAAACCTAGCCAGAACCAGAAATCGCATTGCTATACTTAAAAGAGAGAATCGCATGTAATTCAGACTAGTGGTCCTTGAGCTACAAATACCAAAAGTGGCTTAAGCGCGCAAATGTGGTATGTAAGGAGGACAGAGATGAATCAATCAATAAAATTACCTTCAAAGATCCAGCAACAACAAGTACAGACTTAATAGCTCTCAATCCCCAATCATAATGATCTTGTTTGGACAATAGTTCTCGACACAGCGTGTACAATGTAATGAATTTACGCGCCAACAGACGAGCGTCCTGGAAACCCTCTGCTACAAGCATGATCTCGCAGATCAGCTCGAAATCTGGCACTACCATTGCACAAGGCCTAAGTATAAGAATGCTTATTCATTCACTTTTAATATGCAATCATAATAAATTAAAATTATAAATTGTAAGATAAATAAATTCTAAAATTACATTTGATTATGATAATATATTACTTAATTAAAATGTTCAAACAACATTTAAGTTACATTTATATTTCTCTTACATTACATTTATATGTACCTAGATAATTTTGTTTTATAGAACGCACCTAAATAATGCCTTTAAATTTTCAGGTAACTCCGTTCGACCAGCATATCCTGGATTCATAGTAATGAACATTCCAATGGTAGGAATAAGCGTGATGACTTCACCCATAAAGTCAAACTTCTTTTTCTTGGCTTTTATAGCATCGAGAACACTTTTTACTTGAACCGATACGACGGACAGTACTTCAACTGAGATTCTGTTGAATTCGTCAAAGCAACCCCAAGCACCAGTTTGAGCAAGACCTGATGGGAATTATAGTATTTCACGGTGATTCTATAAGTTCAGCCTCCATCGCGCAAACCGATGAAGAAAACTTATCAAACGGAATTTTTCTGACTTATGTAACTATAGTATAACAAATTTAACAAACTACATTGCTACAATTCTTATAAAAACTAAAACGATCTAATATACCTTTGTAAATATTTCCGCATGACTTGTAATCCATTTGTTCAGAACAGTTAAACACATATACCATGATACCCAGGGCCCTGCCCAAGTCTTTAGTGGTCTCTGTCTTACCAGTCCCCGCCGGGCCGGCAGGCGCTCCGCCCATTATCAAATGGAGACTCTATGATTAAAAAAATAAGCACATTGACGATATTTTCTGATGTCCTTAGTTTTACCTTGGATCTATTTAAATTCTACCTAGCCTGGTTATTGAAGAAGTAATTTTATAATGCTTTAGATGGACATTATAATAAAGAGAACGAATGTAAATCATATTTGCTTTCTCATTTTGAGCAACGTTCACATAATTCAAAATGATATGATATACCTGTGTCAAAGTAATATAACATCTATCTGTTAATGGCGTAATTACAAGACGAGGTGTATTTCCCAAATATTCATAGTCATACAGAAATTGGGCGTCACAAATGTTAGCAAAACAATTATTCAATTTCACGTCCCAACGATGTCTGAAATACAATGTTTAGCAGTTAGCAAGTGCGATTCAAATCTCACCACCAAAATAAAATAGTTTTCATTACTTAAAAAAGGTAAGTAACACATACTAATCTAAAAATTACCTCAATTGACTCTGCCACTGAAAAGCAGTTGATGTCTCTACTTTAGCTACAATGAGCTTTGCTACCACGTCTCTTGAATGAACATCAATCGTACAAATAGTCATTATCTTCTGCCTGTCACCGACAGTCAAGTCGCCCAATAGGAGCATAATAAGGGCATTAAGTTGGGCGATCTGTTTCTTTTGATAATCTTTTAGCGCATTCTCATACCCTTAAAAATAAAAATATCCATAAAATTGTCATTGTAAAATAATTTTCGTTAAGCAATTTTAGATTTTTGTTGCTGTACTAAAATTCAATTTCTTAAAAGAATACAATACCTTCTTCAAGTTTTTCAAAAGCCTGATTAGTTTCCGTAGTCCACCAAATCTGAGTGCCTACTAAAGCAGGTTGAGCGGGCCAGTCGAATACCCATTCATCACGAGGTTTATCTTCGTAAGATTTTACACTGTGCTCAAAAATATCTCGTAAAGTGTAACGCATGCAATCTGTTACACGATTTAACCACATCTCTACCTAAAAAGTAATTTAGATTCATAATATACATATTATTCCTAATAATGCCTGCCAAATGCTTTTGTTTTTACCTTTCCTGAGCAATCGCAACACGGCGCTTTGAACGGAACATGTTCTTCATTTTCCTTAGAGATCATTTCAAACGCCTGTTTACTGCCAGGCTTTGTAAATACCAATTTCGCCAAATTATCATATAGTTTTGATAGATGACGACATACCGCAGGAGGATTGTTACCATTAGATAAAATATCTAAAAAATCACAGTAAATTATAGCATCTAATTAATAATAACAAGCACCATGTATAGTGTTTGCGGACTAAATTAAATATAATAACCATATCCAGTACAAATATTATTAAAAAAATACCCAATAAATCTGCTGAAGAAACGAAGTAAAATCGTGGATACGCCAAGCGTTTCGTTTCCAAATAATCATTGAGAGCTTTCTCACAAAGGTTTAATGCTGCCATAAGCTCCTCTAATTTATCTAGCAGTCCAGGCTTATTAGTAGCTTGAACAACATTTGGTGTAGCACCTATATCTTTAAGCAATTCCTGCAAAAAAATTTGTAAAATATATCAGAATCACATTTATTGGTCTTTTCTAGTTTAATGTTTTCGTGTTACATAAGTTTATTTATGATTGATGGTCTAACCTTAAATGTCTTGTCAATATTATCAAATCTCTTTGAATCCTCTGGTAATTGAGCTCGTATATCATCAGAACCAACAAAAATACTCTCAAGATATTGCCATTTACGTTGAACTTCAAACCAAAGGGCTATTACTGCGTCAGCGGTGCCAAGTTTCTTTTGCCATGCAGTGACTTCTTCTTCGTAGAAGCCAATAAACTTTGATGACATCATATTTTGCACTTGATTCTGATAGAGAAATACAACATTTGAACTACAGAAATAAAAAGACATTCTAAATTCGTAAACATAAAAGTGTTAATGCCTATTGCCTCTATTACCTGATTGTCTTCAAGCGTCTCAACAAGTTCTTCGCTAGCTTTAGGTAATTTGGTTCCTGTTCTATCGTGAACCAAATATTCGAATTCCATGACCGCCCAAGTAGCTTCCAGTTCCCTGAATAAATTATAAGCATATAACAGATTTTGTTATTTACGCAAATGCACTCTGAAAAATTATACGAAAAACGACGTGTATAAAGGCAGACTTAGTTCGAAAAGAGATCTCTTCCAGTCAATCCATGTACTCGTATGTAAAGCAATTGTTTGAGAAAATTAACTCAAAGAAAATTATTAATTCCAACTTTGGCTCTTCTTAAATAGTTAATTTCCAGTATAGATTAAAATGTCTCTCTTTCAACTAGGTATTTCCTCCGCAAGGAATTCAAATTAAACACAACGTAAAAGGTAGAATCTACATCTAATCTACATACCTAAATATAATTTTATGGAATTAAACACATCGTTAACATATAATTAAAAAAAATTATTTACTTGAGTGTTTTTTCCATAGCAGCTTCTTTGATAGACTTATCTACGATCGTTTTAACTTCTTCCTCGTATTTGTGTAGATTTAACTCTAATAAATCTGCTAGTGTAGTATCATCATCGATGTGGAACTTCACCTGGTGAAGTAAAAAATGATTTTAGAATGGGATCTTTTAACTACAAATAATAGTAAAAAACAAACACTAAATTAGTAGGTACTTACGTGAAATTATTGTTTTTTCTTTCTGTTATACGTACCGACTCTTAATTATTTACAATTAAACTACATATTTATGCTACTAAGAGAAATATTTACAAAATATATTCGGACAAAATAAGATTGCTATTCTGCATTATACACTGAGATTTTCCCCTTGTTGGAATCAATTGCACTCCATTTTCTCGTATTTCTTCTACTGTATAAGATCTATTTAGTTTCTGATACTTATTTACTGTACAAGCACATTCTTGCAACTTTGGTCTTCTAAAATCTTGTAGTTGGAGATATTTTTTATACTCAGCTCTAACAGTCGTCTCAGTTAATTGTTTGCTACTATTTTTTAATGAATCATTAGATGAGTGAGCTAAATCATCTAAAGTTTTGAAGTCGTCTAAAATCTCGGTCAGCGAAAAACAACTTTTTACTTTATGTTTAAATGAGAATGGTGAAGATTGAATATGCTTAGATTCGATGGACAAGATGAATGAGTGTGCAGCTTTCTAATATAAAATAAATACAACTAATTAGAGCTTATAATAATCAAGTTGAAATACTAAATAATAAATATAATATTAAAAAACACTTTACCTTCGTCGCCATCATCAATTCGACCCAATGTCTGTCTTTAATAGATGGATTTTGTAGATCAGTGACAGCGCGTAGGGAAGTCATTAGGTTCTTTATAGTTCCTTCTATTGAGAGATATGGTTCCCTAAAATACAGTGAAATAAATATTAGACCAACGTCTAACCATAAACTAAAATAACCAGGACTTCGGACCCATTGCTCACCATACTCTCATTTCTTTGTCTAATTGTCTCAAGTCCTTTGTAAAACGTTTACACTCTTGATCCATACCGTCGGCATCTATTTTCTTCCAGGGTGACTTCTTCCAAAACTCTATAGTACCCATTACTAAATTATAGTAATCCCAAAGTTGCTATAAAATAATACAGTATTTATTAGTTTAGGTATCATATATAGACAAAATTTTATAAAATAAGAAATTTATTCGACCTTAGCTAGTTTTAATTCACGTCTACATTGCTTCAAATTTTTCTCATCCGGTGGTTGAATATCAAATAATCCACAAGATTTCTTCAAATTTTTAACAATTTCTTCGAATTGTTCTAACTCCTTATGAACTTTGTCAATTTGTCTGTATGGTTCTTTGCATTTTTCGAGGAAAATCTGTGTCAAACAAAACATGACAAATAAATTTCATTTACAAACTTATACACCACCAATGCACAGAATATTATGTCCTCCTGACTGGTTTTGGCCCCGGCGGCGAATTTCATTAAGACTAGTCAACTGCGCAGGAGATAATAAAGTGCACAAGTATGCACGTAGACAAGTGCACTATCTTTTCCTGTAACACTCATACTCCAGGACAATTCCAAGTTCGGGGACAACAATTAGACATGACCAGTGAGAAATGAGACGCAGGACCAACTTGGCCTGACCCGGGATTCGAGCCCAAGACCTCCTTATATGCAGCCGTACAAGCGAGACACTAGAAAGAACACTGAGGCAAGTCAAACACAAGATATAATGTCCTAATCACAAGCTCACCTCTTTCATCTTGAACTGATCGCGGTACATGGCGATGCGCAGGTTGATGAGGGCGACGCGCTTGGCGATGAGCGCGGCCTGCGCCGCCTGCATCGGAGCCACCTCGTTCTTAATCACCGTAGCGTGCTTTACCAGGTTACGCCATTTCTCGGGTAAAACATCCAGCTAGAAAACATTATTATTATGTGACATGATTTTTTTTAAATAAAACTATTTTTCCCCGGTTTTACTTTAATGTTCTCAGCGTTTCAAATACTTTACAGCTAACACAGCCATGGTCATTGAAAACATCGTGAGGTAACCTGCGTATCTCGAAAGAACCCAGCATGTTTTCGAAATATATACCTACATTTATAAAGTCCGCCAACCCGCACATGACCAGCGTGGTGGACTATGCCTTAACAACTCGCACTGAAAGGAGATCTTGTGCCCAGACGAAAAATGTTAAAAAGTGGGCTAAATTATAAATACAAACATGCTCACGATACTAATTAATTTAAAATACAAATATTCACGTGAATCTAAGTTAATATTCTTTTTTTTTAATAAAGTTAGTTTATTGTTTTGACCAAAAAATCTAAGTCTTACCAAAGTATATACCGAATATTGATGAGATGGCGTATATTTCTTATATCCAGAGTTAGCATTAGAAATATATTAAACAAATAAATTAGCATAAAATGAAATAACAAACGTACAATAACAAGAATTCAAAGAGTTAATAATAGGATAAAAAAATAAATAATTTTCCATAACATATTTCTATATTTGTTCATATTTGTTTTTATAAGTATACCTGTTCATACGTTTCTTCAGGGAATTCTACGCCATATTCCTTAAGAACGTAAATGATATCTCGAAGTGGTTCAAACATCTGATCAGTGCCGACGTCCATTTTAGCTTTGACCTCGTTTAGAACACCCATTACTTTCAACAAACCCTCGTAGTCATCCTCTTCTAACTCCACTGATAATTCTTTAGATGCATATGCAATGAACTTCTCTAAATCATTTAGACTAAAAATTATGAAAAAAAATAATAATTTATATGCGTGTAGTAGTATTGAATCAATTTTAACTTTATTATTACCTCGTCTGTACTTGATCCTTTAGATTCTGTTTATATAAATTACTCCATTTGCAAATAATATTCATGATGGCTTGGTTTAGCCTCTTTAGATCTAATTTCAACCAACCGTTGCATAAATATTCTGGCGGCAGTGCCGATACTTCAGCGTACATAGCATTGAACTTGTCTATCTATGAATATAATAAACCATTCACGACTTTTATAACAAGAAACAACAAATTTAGATAACATTTTGATGGCGAAAAGTTTAAAATATTGCATTTCATAAATAAAGCATCAAATAAACATCATAATATTGAAATTAGATACAAAAAAAATGCAAATTTTTTAGTCATAACTTATTTTTTACATAATTATCCAACTTATGTTATTACCATACCTCTTTCTGATATTGCTCAAGCTTAGGCTTAACTTCAGGCGGGTCGCAGCCGTTGTCAAAGCGATACTTGTCGAACTCCTCCGGAGGGATCACTCGCCCGTACTTCAGGAACCCCGCCAACACTTCCTGCCTATCTTCCAACCAGAGTGGTGCGTATGTCTCATATTTCTAAAACGAGAAATAAAACATGTTTGTTATTCTTTAAGAATAGCTTCAAATTTCATATATTTACTAACTAGATTGCGCTATGGTGTTTCTATTCCGAAAAGAATACGAAAATATTTGTTAGACCAGCAACAATTGAATATTATAAATATACTAGCGACTCACCCCCGCTTTGCTCGGGTTCGTCCCTAGTGAAAATTTAGGTTTGTATGTATTTTTTAATACCGAATAAAAAAAATGAAAATAATTATTTTTGTCCAATTGGGGACCATCCTTATCACTAGGGATATGAAAAATAGTTTACGTCCTATTCTCAGACCTACTGAAGATACACACAAAATTTCATAAGAATCGGTCAAGCCGTTTCGGAGGAGTTTTAGTGTTAGGACACGAGAAAACTTATAGGTATATTAGAAGTAATTTATAATTTTTACAATGTTATAAATCTTGAATGTAATAAATATTATAAACTTACCGAGGCATATTGAACAACATCTGTGATACTATTCTCAACTCTTTTCAAGATATCATGGTACAAATCGATCATTGCATCTTCTTTCTTTATATCATCTACGAATAGTAAAAAGGTTTAATATATAGCAACATATATATATTTATCTTAATATTACTCCATAATAAAAGTTTCAGCCACAAACTAAAAATCGCAGTATCTATAGGAGGAAAAAATTAATTTTAAAGCTCGAATTAAGCAATATTTCAAGAAATCCTCATAAAAATCATTTGAAATATTCACATAACCTTCATAAGTGGCGATCGGAACGATGGGATCAATGCGAGGGAATATGGTGGCTTGGAGAAACATATCCTTCATCATCTCCTTAAGCGTGTCATACAAACCACCGCGGTCGTCCAATTCCAAAGATGGAGAGAAAAAAATATCTGTGTAAAAATAACATCATCACAAACAAGCATCACCTTAAAAATGATGTTTACCCTTAGCGGATATTCCGCTTCCACATTCAAATATTTTATTTAATAGGGTTTTGCTCAATAAGGCAATTTGTAAAGATATTGCTTAACATACAAACAAAAAAAAAGACAAACAGATCAAGTCAAAGATGTTATCTATATTTTAACCGAGATTGTTGACAAAAATTGTCAATAGCAGCCCGAACTTGAAAAAAATGTGGCGATGCAACTCGTATAAGTAAGAAATATGTAGTAAGTGATGATGATGATGATGTTCTCCTGACCGATTCCGGCCACGGCGGCCAATCTCATTGAGACTAGCCAACTGCGCAGGAGATATTATAGTGCACAAGTGTACGCGCAGACACAGGTGCACTCTCTATTCCTATCACTCTCATACTCCGGTGGGACGACTGCTCGACACGACCGGTAAGAGTTAAGGCGCAGGACCGACGGCTTTACGTGCTCTCCGAGGCACGGGGGTGAAACACCGCCAACTTCCCAACTCCGGGCTGTTACTGAGACTTACTATACAGAAAGACTCAATAACTAAACTTGGCCCGACCCGGGACTCGAACCCAGGACCTCCGGGTGTGCAGCCGTACATGCTAGCCACTACACCACCGAGGCAGTTGTAGTAAGTGATTATTATAATAAAATAAGAGAAGCACTGTCCTAGTGCACATACGCCAAAACTAAGATACGTCCCGCATGAATTGGATGTTCGAATCTAAGCCGATAATATATATAAGAAACAAAGTACGATTAACAAACCTGGATCCCTTAGCTCTGCTACTACTTCTAAGAACGCTACTCTCGGACCTTTCTCCAAATCAGTATTCTTTTCAAATAAATTCAAGCTGGCCTGTATAGCTTTCATGACTTGAGTAGAAACCTTTAATATTAAAATCAGTATAATAATTATTATTTACTAGCAGAACCCGCGGCTTCGCTCGCGCTAAAAGTACAAAAAAACTCTAAAAAGATAGGCCCGATACAAACTTTCATTCCCTATTTTACCCTTCTATGAGATGAATTTAGAAAAATGCTAAAACACGTATTTATTTAATTGTGTTGAAGAGTATTAATACCAAGTTTCAAGTAATTCTAATCATAAATATTTTTTTCGGTTGTATTATAACGTGTTTTCCCGTGGGAAGTAGATGATCTCCCGCGGTAAAAAGTAGCCTATGTCACTCTCCAGCCTTCCACAACTATCTTCACATAAAAATCATTCCAATCCATTATTCCGTTTTCACGTGAAAGAAGAGCAAACAATCAAACAAACAAACAAACAAACAAACAAACAAACAAACAAACAAACAAACACACTTTCACATTTATAATATTAGTATGGATTGAAATTTTAACCTAAACTATATTTTAGTGTTTGAACATTTTAGATTACAATGATACAAAATCATTTCAACTGCATGGTATTAAGAAAGGTACATATTTTTTAAAACTCAAAGCTAATACATACCAATGAGTCCACATACTGCACATAGGCCGGCCACCGAGCAGCTCGGAATGCTTCTTCTTCCATCTCACGGCGTTCCTCCTCGATATCAGCTAACTCTTCAGGATCCAACTCTTCTTCTTCTTCCGCAGGCGATTCTACTTCCTCTCCTTATTTGACGGGGAAAATTCAATTGAGAATGTTACTAAATAAAGTATTTACTAGCACATTTTAACACAATGTAACACAACAAATGTTATTTCGACGAATACAATTTAAACCGACCTGCGTCACGACGCTCCTGTCTTTCGAGCTTCTCAGCTTCCCTAGCCTCTTTCTTCAAACGTCGCGCTTCTCTCCTGTCAAACTTAGCTTGAGCTATTTCTTCCTTTTCCCTGTCCCTCTCTTCTCTGGCTAGTCGCTTTGCTTCCCTTTCTTCCATCATTTGTTGTATCTTCTTAGCCAGAGCGAGTCGTTCTTCTTCATCCATTGTTGTCTCATCAACTTCTTCCAATTCTTTTTCCTCTAGATTGGACTGAAATATATCTTATTTAAAAAAAAATACTGTAATGAAATAATAAAAATATTCATATTACACGTTTTTCGTACCTCTTCTTCGTCTATTATATTGAAAAATAATTTATAGTTATCTTTCAATATTTGCTGGAACTCGGCATGACTTTGTAAGATATTATTGCGACTGGAATATGCACAAATAATTGTATTATAAAATTGCTAGTAATCTGTAAAAGTCTGATTCTAAAATATTTTATATCCTTACATTAATTCTTTTGTTGCTATGTTCTAAAACTTACCGTGTAATTAATCTAGGATGTCTTTCATTAACCGCAAGCAACTCTAGCTTTTCAGCATTGTCCTTACGATTGTGCAAAGGCTTGTCACCCCAAGCCGCGATATTAGACAAACCTCGCCTCACGTTATTCTGAGCTGTTAACACTCGCTCTTGCAACGTATTTATTGCTGTATATACTTCTGCCATCCACTCGGTAACTAAATATAATTCATTTAAATGTAGGCGAAAATAATGCAAAAAAAAGCAACCATAAAAATTGTTAAAGGCATTCCTAGAAAGCCTTTTCATAGTGAAACTACTATCAATAACTTACACTTTACTATTTACTTAGAACAAAAATTAAACACGAATAAAAATATACGCACAATCATCGTTCCAAGTCAGCTCCTCGACCCCCCTTCCTAGCAGGTAGTCTATGGCTGATATTTCCTTTTCTATTAAGGCGACCTCTGTTTCGTGGCTGCCTTCCCGTATGGCGTTGTACCAGGCAATAGCTCGGTTGAGACGATTCATGTCATACTACAGATAGGAAACATAACATTTATATTATTTCGTGAGTCTTTAAAACGCAGGTACTAGAAAATAATTGTTATATATCATAAGTATTTCATATCGACCTGTAATTTTTCATTCCTTGCATACAATTCTAATCCATCTTGCGGTATACCTTGCTTCTCCAAATATTTCAAATACCTGATTTCACGTAGTAACATTACTAACTGAAAACAATAAAAATTTATAACAAATTAGCGCTAGAATAGTTAGATTCAAATTAATTAACATTATTTAGATAATTACACAACGTATTTAAGCAAACCTACTTCAGGGCTAAAATTATTCCTAACAAATGGTGGATCGCGGTAAATGAGATTCTTGGCCAAATGCATTTTACAAATGTTGGGAACCGTCGCGCACCACTGCTTGAACTGCCGGTCCTCCAGCTGGTTCAAGTAGCCGAGCATCTCGTGATGTTTCTGCTTCAGATAAATTGCATTCTCGCACTCTGTTATGCTGTAAACCCCAAATCGGTATATTAAAATCTTAAGTATTACGTTCATGGCCTAATGGGTTGTACAACAACGATGCGTTATACTATGTATGTTTTACGCACATGGACTTTATCAATTGACTCAGATGTTAGCAATAATGAAAAAGAAATGCAGAACATTATAATAAATATTTAAAATAACACATATTGTCATTGTTTATTTTACAATTGAATTTCCGTCAAGGGAAGACTGGACTAAAAGCCAGGTAATCCATAAAAACGGATCTCTTATCTGGTTTACAGATGGCTCAAAAATAGAAGCAAAGGTTGGCTGTGGGATATATGGAGAGCGACCGAGGTTTAGCAAAAGCATACACCTCGGACAATTTGCCTCTATTTTCCAAGCAGAAGTCTATGCCATTCTAGAATGTGTAGAAGCTAATTTGTCTAAGCACTACACAAATCAAACTATCTATATAAATTCAGATAGTCAAGCTGCACTACTAGCGCTGGACTCAAACATAGTCTCATCAAAGTTAGTGGAGCAGTGCATGGACCGACTAAACCTCTTAGCAAGAAGTAACAAAGTAGTGTTAAGATGGGTACCGGGTCATGCAGGTGTAATTGGCAACGAGTGTGCCGATAAGCTCGCTAGAGGGGGAGCTCTTGGCATACAGCAGGGCCCTGAGCCCTTCTGTGGGATACCTAAGAGCCTAGCTCAAAGAACCCTAATGATAGCATGTCTCAAGACTGCGAACAAGACCTGGACTGAATCAAATGGAATGAATCACTCCAAGGCATTAATTAGAGCCTACGACAAAAGGTTTAACAATCTTATGCTAGGGCTAAACAGAAAAACCTTACGAATACTGGTAAGGGCCTTTACTGGACACTGCTGCTTAAATAAGCACATGTTCAACCTGGGGCTGAGCGAAACGCGAACCTGCAGAATTTGCAGGGAGGCAGACGAAACGCCACTGCATCTTCTGTGGGAATGTGGACCGCTCATGCACAAACTTAGTATTCATCTAGGTAAACAATTTCCAAGCCTAGATGAAATAAAAGAGTGTAACCCTAAGAAAATCCTGCAGTTCTTAACATCAGCAGGGTTTAGTGGTTCACTCTAGTACAAAATAGCGGCGATCACAATAGATCAGAAATGGTCGAAGTGATACATAATTAGCCGCCTAACAGAAATAAATATTGTCATTGTTTCATACATTCCAATGCTTTATAGACTTCTTCAAATATACATTGATTTCAATTAGCTCGTTAATGGTAATTAAAAATGTTTATGTCAATAATAACTTACGGGTCCTCAAACAAAATGAAATCTTCCATCGGAGCTTGAATCCTTCGTCTCAATTTATGAATCCACCAAATTATACCGCTTATTGGAGGCAAATATGGGTCTACCATTGGCCTTTCTACTCCTTTTGGGTTCAATTTCTGCAAGAAAATTCATCTTTTCTTAAGAAATTATTTAGCATATTAAGTAAAATCTTTATAAAATTATTAGATATATCTTGAAGTTTAAACATTCCAACTTTTATTTCATTAACCGTTTGAAAACCTACCGCCTATACTTACCGCCATTTCTTCGTCATATATCTCTTTGACGGAATCCAGGTTTGAATGCATAAAGTCGAGCAATTTCGCTACTTTTGGCTTTAACTCATTCTGTATTATCGGACGACGGTATAAATCACCAATTATTTGGAAAAACTGAAAATAATAGTAAATCAATTATGTACCTTTCTTAAACGCCTTATCTATATGTAAAAATTATGATTGAAAGAAAGTTTTGTAATCTACCCTAATATTCTAACTGATGGTCACTCGTAACGATGAATACCTACTATATAATATTATTATAAACTATAATAGCTTTACAACAAAGAAAAATCTAACAACGTTCATATTATGTACGAACAAAACTACTTACGTTTGTATTGTTATTATAATTCTTTATGTATCAAATTATTTTCATATGCTTCTACC
Organism: Brenthis ino; assembly: GCA_921882275.1. Classification (NCBI taxonomy): domain Eukaryota; kingdom Metazoa; phylum Arthropoda; class Insecta; order Lepidoptera; family Nymphalidae; genus Brenthis; species Brenthis ino. The sequence goes on along the minus strand of OV170227.1, from coordinate 16,362,640 downwards.
TCTTTAACTAACCTTATAAAAATGTTCTAAATCGTTGCATTCATCGAGGCCCTGTGAAAATAAAGACGCGAGTCGTCTATCAACGTCCTCCAACACCCCCATGTGCTTGTCGTATTCGGCCAAGAACCTCGGATCCTCCGGATCCGCCGGGTCGTATGTTATGTTGCCGAGATTTTGATATATTACCGTATACTCATCTAATACCTGGAATGTAATTCCATATATTCATAGCATCTTTACACTTACCTACACATAATTACATATAAAACTAAGTAACTAAATGAATAGAATGATACCTACTAATATTCACGTATAGGAATAAATTAAACACTTTATCAAAAATAAAAAATATATAGAAATAATAGTAACAATTATTTTTAAAACAATTAAATTTGCTCTTAAGCAAAATTTAAATCAACTACAATACCTTAATACACTCCGTACTCAAAATCTTGCCCCTTAGTCCAGAAAATTCCACCTTCTCCAACTTCAATATTTCCACCGTAGCTTCGAGAATATTATCAATCATTTTAAGTCTTTTCATATACGTGTTAAAGCGCATGAAAACTCGATCAAAGTCGAAGGACCAGCGCACAGGCATTACGCCAGCGGGGAAAAATGTATGGACTTTATCACGATTCATCTCGTATGTTTCTCTGGTAAAAAATAAAATTAACTTACTGGTAAACAAGTGAAGCAGCAGAAGAGCACTTGTATATTTTAAGAATCGACTAACATTGTTTTGTAAATATCTTTAAATGTCAGTCTTAATATAGTAAAGAACTATTTCAATATACCTAAGCTTAATGGTTGTAGGTCACGGGTTCTATCCCGTAAACTGCACATAGTAAATTATTGTATTAGCCCTAAAATATTTCTCTTTTCAGTCTTTTTTAAGCCAAAGTATAATATCTTGTTTTTACTGTATTCATTATAATATATGAATTTACTCGTATGTAATTTTTCTTGCAAGCTTACATAAAATGATTGAGAATGCCCACAGCCTTCCTCAATTTCAATAATTGCTCGTCTGCGTCCCCTTGAAATATCGAGGTGGGATCAATAGAGTTGGTGCATTGTTGGATAACTAGGTTGCATACTTCACGTAACAATGCTAAAACATATCGTTATGGCACAAAAATGAAGAATAAAAGGAACACATACTAAAAATTTTGTAAACATAAAGATATTTTATAGTTTGCCTTGGTTAGTCAAGGCAAAGTAAAAAGAAAAACGACGTCAAACTTATTTTAAAATTAAATCTATACTGGGGGATTTTTTTCTTAAAAAATTATAAAAGAATAATAATCATTAGAGTAAGTATTAATTAAACAAACAAGAAATAAAATTTAAAAATCCCACGAAACAATAGCTTATTCATTGAAGCCATTTCAATGATCCTAAACATGCATAGCATATCTCTGTAATATTTTAGTAAAAAGTTGACATCTTACAGATTCCAGAGGACACTGCAGCATCAAGCCAAGGTTACCATATCGTTACATATAACACCCCTCTTTTGCGTCGGGGTTTAAAAATTATAAAAATCGGTTTTCAATTGCCGAAGATATCGAATAATATACACAAAAAATCATTTAACTAAATTGAGTACTCATTACTCATGGACTTACGTATCAATTTCTCCACATTACAATAGTATCGTGAATTTCCCCAAAGTAGCCCAATGCAATGAAGCATTGGCCTTATGAGAGCTTTAGCATCAGAGAAATCCGTGCCTTCAAATGTCTCAAAATGTTGTATTAATGGTTTTTGATACACGTAAATATCCCTGCACTCTACAATTGCTGAAAATTAAATAAGCTTGATCCAGTATATTAAATGATGATAAAAAAAGATTCTGCATTAGCAGTGGTGCATTAGAAGTTATTAAAGTTGTTTAAACTCAGACCAACTCTCACTAAAAACAAAAGTAGCGATGTAGCTAAATGATATATTTTCATATCAGCAAAAGACATTACTTCGTAGCAACTTAAAAAAACATAGATTGACCTAAATATATGTAATCAATAAAATAATGATCCATTTGCGATTCAAAATTAGTCATGGTATCATTAACATAGACAAATAGAACTCTGAATCGAGAACCTCCTTTTTTAAAGTTGGAATTTAAAAGTAGGATCACGTCACATCATCCCATCGTATACATACGATAAGTAGATTAGGTAAGTAACGGAAATTGCAAGCACATCGTATATAGATTACTCATATTTGTTTTATATAAATTGTTCTTAAACTCACCTGCCACGACATTAGTGAGCATGGACTTGAAGCAAGCGAGGTAGACGCTACGCGTGGACTCCAGGTAGTGCGCCATGCGCTTCACCCGCGGATCCCGCAACTGGGAGTATATGCCTTCTAAGTTGCGCAATCTGTGCGCGTAGAACTCTATGTCCGCAATAGGTAAAGGAAACTTGGTCCTTTTAAACGCTAAAAATATGAAAAGGTTTCAATTTATCAAAAAAGAAGACTACTTTCAAGCATTAGTACTATAGTGTAAAATTAGCATCGGATATATTAGGGTTAAGAAAAAAAATTCCCACCTAGGTACGAATCTTCCTGTAGAAGATCATGAACTTGTTGTGCCCATTTTATTATAGCTCCTTCGATATTTGTTTTCAAATATAAGTCAACATCTTCGGAATCGCTGAAATAGAAACAATTTAATCTTTAAATATCCAACAACATTAATCATGAGCGAACATTCAACTCCATAATATAACGGGAAACATACCTTTCCTTCAACCTTGTTTCAGCGTGAAAAATATTTTCTACTCCCTCTGGCATTGCAAGCATTATTTGACTGGCCATTTCCCCTTTAAGCTACGGTAGTTGTAATATTTATTAATAATCTTAATCTACAGCAGTGGAAAATTACTTTTAAATTCAAGTGCTAGTAATAATGAACAAAATAACAAAAATTTGTTTGTATTATTGGGAAAAAATGTACAATCGTGGATTATCAATTAAGAATTAACGACCGACGAATTAAAGTCATACGTTACCTGATGCATTAAATTTCTCAATTCGTTTACATGCCTTCTCATATCATTCTTCACTATTTTTGGCCAACCTTTTTGATTTTCAGGATTACAAAGCAAAGGGCCTATGACTTCATCGGCCATTATACTTATATCCATGAGTACATTTCCCGAAATCTCACCAATTGTTAGGGCCTACAATATAATTATATTTTTTCAATTATCTAATACTAATTGAACTATTTATGTACCTTCTATTAATTATTTACGTAAATAAAAAGTTTAAGCCGCAAGTTGTAGGTATCGCTGTACCCTGTTGAAAAACTCCAATATGTATTGGTTTCTACGTGGCTTTAATCGCTTTTAATGGGATCCTATTCGAGTTTTTAAATAGGGTATAGGACATGATCATCTTATTGTTAGTCTGCTAAGATGGCCGTAATGCCAATTAATATAGTAAGTGTTCAAAATTACCTTACGAAAATTAGTTTGTGTTATTTTATCGTCAATATTCCGCAAGAAATAAATCATTTTCCCTCTACTAATTGGCGGAAAGTTTGTGGCGCATGTCAACAAGCCCGCTGTGTTAATACGAAATACAATAATATCGAACTTGGGCATATCGAAAAATTTGAATAAAATATGCTGAAAGATATTAGTAATCTGTGTATTATAAAGTGCTTTTTCATTTAAAGTTAGTGTAAACAAAATTGCAAAATCATCTTCAAAAGTGTAAAGGATTAACTAAGAAACTTCTTGAACTAGATTTGAATTTGTTGATTTATGTTCCCATTTTTGTTAATGTAGTTAATATAATTTATAACAAATGCAGTTTGTTTTGCAGTTAATTCAGTTTGTAAATGATAATAATATGCTCCTAACCGATTTAGCCAATGGCGGCCGATTTGCCATATACTAGCCATCATTCATGCTGAAAGAATGAATAGCCATCTGAAATAATGAATGAAAAATATGTATCCTCGACACTCGCGGTAAGTGCATCAGGTGCAGGGCTGCGACCTTTACTTGGTTCGACTCTGAACTCGAGGCATCTAGAAATAAACGCACTGGCGACGCCGTTAGTAAAACCTAGTTTACTAGAAGCGTAGGTACTAATAAAGTAGATATATATGACAATTTACCCTTTCATCTCCTGTAATAAATTTTGTCCATTTTTCAATTTTTTGCTTGAGAGACTTTAAAATATATTCGCTCATAAACTCTAAGCGAGTATCAACATCTTCCTTCTACAAAACAAAAGTTTGTTTATCTTATATATAGGTATGTACGTACCTATGTTTATCACAATATTTTTTTTATAATTAATCGCCCAAGTTATTATATTCTGAAGATTGAATACGAGGCAAAAATAAATAATGTTTGTTTTACTAAAATCAAGTTGAGGTAATTCTAAAAATATATTATTTTTTGTAGAATTAAAAATAAATCGATTAAAAACTCACATCACCCATCTCTCGACCCAACCGACAATGAACTTTCTTCGAACTGTTATAATAAATTAAAAATAAACTAAAACTTCTTCATTATTAATAAAATTTCAATTGAAATATTTAATTATTTCTTTAGTTATTAACTACAATTATCTTAGAAAATAAAAATAATATTTATACTTCCATATTTTATGGTTTTCTGACAATTCTATTATATCGTTGCATAGCAACTTGTACCAAATTTGGAATTACCGGTAGAATGGGGTGATTTGATTATGAACCGTGAGGCTATAGGAAAAAATAAAAATAAGTGTGCATCCCTAATGTTGTTTAAATCTGTGAACGCAGCTATGATTACTCAGAAGAGGAGGAGATCAGAGGAGTTCATTTATCAATCGTTAAAGGAAATATTATAAAAATAAAAACTCGACTGCATAAAAGCTAACTAAAAATATGAAATTAAAATTATCGAAGGAAAATAATATTATGTTATATAGTATTGCAGTTGAAGACATACACGTTTAATCCTTGCCGCGAGATATATATATTTTTTATGAGGTTTACCTGTCGCCCATAACACCTATGGTTCATGCACTTAGGCTTTATGTAACAAAAATGCAGAACCGCAGGTGCGTTAATGTCACTGTGAGGACTTAGATGATATGCCCCTTTCCTGTAATATGTAGGTACATATTATGTATGTCCTCCGATCGCCAACTTGTTTTTATCTTTTTAGTTAACTTTTATGCACTCGGGTTTTTTTATATTTGTACTTTATATTATTTTATTTTAGAGATTTTTAGTTTTTGTCAATTAGACATTTGAAGTTATATTTAGAAATTTTTTATCCTAAAATACTTTTAAATATATAAGTTGTATATATTTTAGAGACCGCCTCTTAAAAACCTTTAATTTGATACCCCACTCGATTGGTTTGGTAGATTTTCTTTAAAGACACACAAACGGGGATCTCAACCACAAAATTTGAAATTTTGATTTGATTTGAAATAAATAAATAAATAAATAAATTTTAAATTAATCAATTAATTATATGTTAATTTTTATTTCAAATGTAAATGTATATTGTTATCTAATTTATAGTTTTTATTGTGTGTTATAATAAATAAATAAATTGTTAATTATTAATTGTTAAAACTGGCGTCTGAAATCCGCCATTTTAATTTTTAAGTATTATATAAGGCTATGACACTTGCGATAACAAGACGAATCTAACAACGTTTGAATCATCAAAATGTTTGGTCTATAGAACGCTACATAGGGACAAACCATGAACGAATTAACCACTGGACCAGACATATAAGCGGACGTACCTTTAACGATCATGTCAGTAACCAGGGAATTTTAGCCTAGGTCGTTTGTTTCTTGTGTCAGTCTCAAGCACTTACTTGTCAACAAAACATCTCCCAAAAATGACTAAATGTTCTGTTAAATGGTGTAAAAACTATAACGGCGGAAGCAGCACTATTTCTTTTCACTTGTAAATACATTATTTTATTACATTGATTGTTATTTATCACAAAATTTAATTAAATGTAAAATAAAATGTCATATTATCCAACTATGTTAAATATAGTCGATATTTCTATGTATTGTTGACATCTGACAAACATCATAAACGGGCTGGATTATACCATTCAGAACAAATGACAAAACTGTCGAGTGAGTCCATTTGACATCGACTAGTGCTTGACAATGTCGAAAAATATATCGATATTTGACGAAATTACTGAACGAATTGTGTTATTTGTACAGTACAATAACATAAAATACTTTTATTACAGTATCCTACAATCTGATGACAATAAATTTATGAAAATATTTTCTAAATCAAATAAAAATATAAATGCAAAAATTATAATTAGTATGTGTACTTAATTTTTTATTTTATTTTATACCACATTTATATACTTTGGTATATTTTTCCATTGTAATAATAATAAAGATCATTTTATTTCAACACATAAATTACACAAAATCAAACAATAATGTTTTAGCACTAAACTTCTGGGTTGGCGATTTGTAATAAAACACTTTACCACTTGCACTAATTATTTTACTTTCACGATCCAACACTCACTTTTTTACAATTTGCAATCACTTTTTCTTTTTCCTAATTTCACAAATGTTTATTAATAACTGAGCAATATTAGGACAGTGTCACATTTTTATAACTACCCGAGACAATCAATTGCCAATTAAAATAGTTCAATAACAGAATTAACAAAATCACTTTATTTAATTAAATTAGCTTAATATTTTTTTAATATTTACAAAATAATATTTATTATATATTAATGGAATATACACCCGATATTCATTTGTTTATTAACATTATTATAGGTCAACAGAATGTTGCCATCAATGCCATCGTATTTATATAAATCAAATTAAAAAATAATTATTATTTGACACATTATTATTGCCTCTTTAATTCATTTATTTTAATTTATTATAATAAATACAGATATTTTAAATTAAAAGATGTAAAATATGATGACTATGCTAACCAATGTCTAAAATGTCATTCATTGGTTCATCGATATATGTATTTTATCGATTACGTTCAAACACTAGAAATATTGTATTTTGTATCAGTGTTTATAATAATGTAATAAAATCTTTGTGTGCGTTATGCGTCACTTGGTTGAACTAGTTTTCATACATTTGTATTTTATGTCAGGTCCAGTCTCTAATTCGTCCATGGGACAAACATACCTACATACTAGACTAATAAACACATTACCCGCCTTTGCGTCGCGCGGATAAAAAACGAATTTATGTGAACTCTTGAATAGAAGGATCAAAACGTTACACTCAAATGAAGATTATAATGTAGTTGTAATGGTTTCAATAAGTTTATGGTATTTTGTTTGTTTTCTTCTGATTAAAAATGTTTATTCATTGTTTGCTTTATGTATTTAAATGTTTATTTTACTTCGATAAATGTCGAAATAGTCTATTTGGAATAGAAAAGGGCTGCTTACTGGTAAATCTTAAATAGCCTATTAACAAATATCTCAAATAGCAGTTATTACCAAATAACCTTTTTTTTATAGTTGGGAAATCCTATTACGGATACCACCCGACTTCCCCCGGGGTGGTTATGTGGAGACTCTCCGGCTAATGAGACCGGCATACCCACTAAAACCCAACTCCCCCCCCCCCTGCCGCCATGTGGGATGCCACGGGATCGCTCTCGCATACAACCACGACGCCCCGACGGTTGGCCGAAGCCACCAACCATGAGGCCGCCCCAAGCGGGACAACCCCATTATGAGAAGACTTGCAACCCAAGAAGTGAGGCCGCTCCTAAGTCCACTCTGCTGATCAGAAAAGTACCCGGAGCAGCCCCACACCACACAAACACTGCCCACCGAAGTGGGCAACCTGCTAAAATAATTCCCCACCCAAATTGGGCAACTCCCCAAAAGACGCCCGAAAATGAGCCCAACCACAAACGGCTGCAGGAGAAGAGGATGCGACAACGCCGACACTCCCCTTCCCCTGCAGCCCCACCGCGTCCACCATCAACGGTGGTGGCCCCGCTAGGCCACGGGAGATAGGGACGAGCGACGCATCGCCATACCGACACTCCTCTTCCCCCGCGGCCCCCCTACCGTCGGCCCACCTCCGGACCAAAATGGCTGCCGACATCCCTCGCCAGACTCAGGACCACCGAACTGGCCCCGCTCCAGCCGCCGCACCGACGGGCTAGCCCCGGCAGTGTGGCCCGCGCAGCGCCTCCTACCGCGAAACGGCCGGAGACACCGCGCTACCTCCAAGAAGGAGACGGCACCCTCCTAACGCCGCTCCCTCAACCCTCCCTCCTGGCTGTTGGTCCGCGCCGGATTGCTCCGGTACCACAAGCTCCTGTCGGGTCCAAACAGGTGCGAGTGGTGTTCCCCTATCCGCCACCCGGGGACGCGTCCGGTAGCAGTCAGCCTCTGCCCTGGATTACCAAATAACCCTGTAGAAGTCTATTTCCTAATTCTTGAGTCTTTAAATTTTATAATAAGAGTTTAATTATAGATAAGAAGTTATTTCTAAATGTTATTATTGTGTATTAATTGGTATTTTTATATTTTTTTGCTTTACACACTTACTTTCACATACTTCTTATACCAACTATCGCTAATGATTGTTTAAACAACAGTACAGTTTACAGTAGTACAGATTACCTTTTTCCAAACAACAATATCTTTGATTTTAATTAGCCCCACGTCAATGGGTACTTGGTAGCTCGTATATTTTTTTAAATAGTTCATGAAAAAAAAACTTCACCGGTTCTTTATCTTAAATTATATTATATCAATTCCATATCTATAGAAACAGATATTTATAGCATATCACTATATTTTTTAATTACCTACTGCAAATAATTGTAGTTTTTTATACCAATTAACCTCGTTTTACGGTACATAATACTCGTATAAATACGTTTTCAGTTGTTATTATGCCGCCTTCATACTAGCGCCTTAAATGCTAATCCATACTAATATTATAAATGTGAAAGTGTGTTTGTTTGTTTGTTTTTCTTTCACGTCGAAACAGAGTGACGGATTGACGTGATTTTTTAGGTGGAGATAGTTGGAGGGCTGGAAAGTAACATAGGCTACTTTTACTGCGGGAGATTTACACGGGATTTACACAGGACTTTTACACGGGAAAACACGTTATAATACAACCCAAAAATTATTTATAATCAGAATTATGTGAAACTTGGTATTAGTACTCTTCAATATAATTAAATAGAGATGTGTTTTAGCATTTTTCAAAATTCATGCCATAAGGGGTTAAAATAGCGGATGAAAGTTTGTATGAACCTTACTTCTTTAGAGTTTTTTTGTAGTTTTAGCGCAATCAAAGTCGCGGGTTCTGCTAGTTAGTATAAAATAAACGCGACTCTGGATGTTGTTTTCTAGACTTTAAGTAAAACTAAAATTTATTTTGAATAACAGATAGTAAACATTGCTGTAGATCATGCTACAAATGTAAAGAATCAAAAACTATATAAAATAATTAAAAGGTAAATATTTTTGTAATTTTCTTGATTATTCAAAAATCAGCCATTTGGTTTTGAGTTTCTACTGCCATTTTCTGACTAAATGCTTAATAATAAACTATAATTATACACTGGCATAGCTACATTTAATTATTGAATTATTTTTTCCTATTACTTTTATTCCATAAAATATTTTTATATAATTTATGAACATAGATGAATAACTAAAATGTATGAATATGAAACAGACTAAAAAAATTTTACGAGGGCAAAAAAATGATTGTCACTTGTCTAGAGTCAACTTGTCAGTTGTCTTATGTCTATTTTCGCGCCAAACAGCCAAAGTTATAATTATCAATAATCATTAATCATAAAAAATTGTTGCAAACTGTATTCTTAAATTGTCGTTCCCGTTGTTAATTATTTTATTCAATTCGTATTATTAAATTTAAAGCTCCCAAAATATGGAGGGATTTGATGATCCCGGCGTGTTTTTCTCGGATAATTTTGGTGTAGAAGAAAATGAATCACAAGATCAAATTAACCTACAAGCAGTTAAAAAGAAGTTTAAAGAATTTATTCGACAATTTCATACCGGAAATTTTAACTATAAATATAGGTAACACAGACTTGTATTCTTTAGAAACCAAAACCAATTGTAAAAGTAGATATATCTTGTAAAAAATTGCTTAACTTTATATATTTTAAGGGATGCTCTGAAACGTAACTACAATTTGCGCCAGTACTGGGTTGAAATACATATTGAAGATCTTTCAAGCTTTGATGAAGTATTAGCTGAGAAGCTTTATAAAAAACCAACTGAACATTTACCTATACTAGAAGAGGCAGCTAAGGATGTATGATGATGTTATGTTTATTTTCTTATATATCTTTTTAAAAACATAAGTTTATAACTTGTATATGTTTCATTGAATACTTAATTTCAGTTAGCTGATGAGCTAACTGCTCCGAGACCAGAAGGCGAAGAGAAAGTTGAGGACATACAAGTACTATTGTTGTCTGATGCTCATGCTTCTAATTTGCGAGAACTTAAGGTAAACTCTTTATCCTATTCTTTAAGAAAAATACATCAGCTATGTAGCTATTATCATTAATTTCAAAAATTATTTACTGTTTTATTTAGTCAGAGACAGTATCAAGACTTGTGAAGATTCCAGGCATTGTGATATCAGCATCAGGTATCAAAGCTAAGGCAACAAAAATATCAATTCAATGCAGGTCTTGCCGCAATGTGATTCCAAACTTGCCTGTAAAGCCTGGTTTAGAAGGTTATGTGATGCCAAGAAAGTGCAATACGTAAGTATAAATTTTATGTGTTAATAATAAGTTTTGTGTGTTTTATTAATTATTAACTGTACATTGTTGTAAGGTTTATTCAATTTTAAAGAAAATTATTTTCAGGGAACAAGCTGGTAGGCCGAAATGCCCTTTGGATCCCTACTTTATTATTCCAGACAAATGCAAATGTATAGACTATCAGGTATGTGTTACAAAAAAAATAATTATATTCTCAAGGGTTCCACCATTGGGACAGTAATAAAAAGTCATTAATTTTTTTTTTGCATAATAATCAATAATTATGTATATTTATGTTATTTTGTTTAAATAAGGTTCTCAAACTACAAGAAGCACCAGAAAACATACCTCAGGGAGAAATGCCACGACACCTCACTGTGTACTGTGAACGAATGTTATGTGAGAGAGTAGCTCCAGGTGCCAGAGTAACTGTACTGGGTATATACTCTATTAAGAAGATTGTTAAAGTTGGGGTAAGTAATAGTAAAATAAAACACAATGACAATGCCACTTTTATTTTTATTTAATACTAGCATTGCCTGTGGCTCCGCCTGCCTTCAGATGACCATAAACCTAATTCTTAGGTTTTACAGATTAGTATACTCTTACATTGCAGGTTTTAATTTTTTTCTCAGATATGAGATATTTTATCGCGGTAAAGAGTCCTATATGTTGACCCAGATAACGAGCTATCACCATACCAAATTTCATCAAAGTCCCTCCAGTGGTTTTTCTGTGATGTGGTAACAGACAGACAGACAGACAGACAAAAATTCTGAAAAGTATAGATTCGGCCTTTGTATCGATAATAATGTCTATTTAACTGCCTCGGTGGTGTAGTGGCTAGCATGTACGGCTGCACACTCGGAGGTCCTGGGTTCAAGTCCTGGCTCGGGCCAAGTTTAGTTATTTAATCTTTCTGTATAGCAAGTCTCAGTAACATCCCGGAGTTGGGAAGTTGGTGGTATTTCACCCCCGTGCCTCGGAGAGCACGTAAAGCCGTCTGTCCTGCGCCTCAACTCTTCCTGGTCATGTCGAGTGTGAGAGTGACAGGAATAGAGAATGCACTTGTGTCTGCGCGTACACTTGTGCACTATAATATCTCCTGCGCAGTTGGCTAGTCTCAATGAGATTGGCCGCCGTAGCCGGAATCGGCCAGGAGAACATCATCATCATCAATGTTTATTTCAATAAGATTTTCCAAAAAATATTTAATGTACACATTTGGCTTAGTTACAACTTTATTATATGTATAGATTTTGCACTGTCATGACAGGAAATGTTTTCACTTTTAAGAAATCTAAAGATGAACTTCAAGTAAGTTCTTGCCATAAGTGTTTTTGCTGTTGTGTTCATACTTTTAAGAAACTTAGAGAGAAATTACTTATAACACAGTCAAGAATGTCATAGTGTTATTTATATGAAAAAAAAACACTATGGCATTTTTGATGATATTATAGTTTAATTTCAATTTTATCTATTAACTTATTATTTAAAAAAAATTAAACTTGCACTTTGTAATTAATTTATTTCAAAATTCACTAATGTTACTGATGTGATATTGCATGTTGTTGTGTTGCCTATAATTAAAAGAAAATTTATTTAATTAGCGCATGAATATCATACCATATCCATGTATCTTTTGTTGGTTATCCCTCAATAAACAAATAATTTAGTAAAATAATCCATTTGTTTTAAGTGACTAATTTTAATGACGTTAATGTTCCACAGAAACGTACTAATATAAAAGTATTATCTTATAATATAAAAATGAATCGCTGAATGTATTGCTAAGCGCAAATCTCGAGAGCAGCTGAACCGATTTCGCTAATTCTTTTTTTAGAATATTCCTTGTAGTACGAGGATGGTTCTTACGGAGAAAAAAATTTAAAAAATTGCCTGAAAAAGTCTACAAACAACACTTTTCTATTCTCCCATACAAAAGATTCGTAATAATACTTAAAAGTCAATTTGAACTTTAATACCATACGTTTAAGTCTTAGTGGAGAGGTTCCGGGAAGGCAAAACAATCGAGTGACGTTAGTATCATATAAATATTAATGTCAATATTTGTCAATATTATTAACAAAAAAATTATATCGCTAGCGCTGGCTAATAACTATTTCTATCTATATAAAACGTACTTAACGACGAACCCGAGCGAAGCGAGGGTGAGCCGCTAGTGTGTAATAAAATTTATTTAAATACAATCAAATGCCAACTTAACCTCGCTTTGGTCAAATGAGACCCTTACAATAACCTATAAATCTGTCCCAATATTTCTGTGTGAAGAAAGTAACAACCATACACATATACACACTTTGGGATTTATAATAGCAGTTTGATGTCATATTTATAAGTTATACATATATCGATACTAAATGAATACAAAGGCAGAATGTGTGAGTGACCGCATCACGGAAAAACCACTGGGAGGATTTTGATGAAATTTGGTATGATGATAGCTGGTTATCCGGGTCAACAGATAGGATACTTTTTACTGCGGGAAAGTGTCTCATCTCTTAGAAATCTATACTAAATGTAAGTAGAGACGAAGTGTGTTGCTAGTAAATGATATTATTGGAAATTATAAATTAAAATTTAATTATATTTGTAGAGAGGAGATCGCGAGCGGGGCTCTGTAGGAGTTCGTGCATCATACCTTCGGGCCGTGGGACTCTCAGCAGACGAAGGAGTTACTGGCGGACTCACTCCCTTCACAGCTGAAGAGGAAGAACAATTTAGAAGACTGGCTGCGTCACCTGATATTTATGATAGAATTTCTAGATCTATTGCACCTAGTGTTTTTGGTGCTGTTGATATGAAAAAAGCTATTGCTTGTTTGTTATTTGGAGGTAAATAGTATTCTTAAAAAATAATAATGTCCGCCTGATCTATTTCGGTCACGGCGACCAATCTCACTAGACTACCCAGATGTGCAGGAGATATTATAGTGCATAAGTGTACCTGCAGACATAATTGCACATTCTATTCCTTTTCCTCTCAAATTCCGATGTGACTATACTTCGACACGGCCTGTGAAACTTAAGGTGTACCGACAACTTTATGTGCTTTGAGGCACGAGGGTGTAATACCACTGAACCCACCAACTGTACCACATACCATCTGCAGGCTACACTCAAAAACTCAGTAATTAAACTTGGCCCAACCGGGACTCGAATCAAGGATCTTCGTATCTGCAACCATACTGCATTATAATATATTATTAAATAATATTTTATGCCTTCCTGAAAAAACAAATACAAAAAATATTAAAATGGTTTTGTGAAAGTTTATAACGCTAAGCAAAAAATTACAGTGGATCACCATGTGGAAGTCTTTAAAAAGTTAATCCCAAAACCTACTTTATAAATAAATACTCCAATAATAAAAAAAATAATTCTATGCTTTAGGATCCCGAAAACGTCTGCCAGATGGACTTACAAGGAGAGGAGATATCAATATACTGCTTTTAGGAGACCCAGGGACTGCCAAGTCTCAGTTGCTTAAATTCGTAGAAAAAGTAGCACCAGTGGGTGTGTATACATCTGGCAAGGGCTCCAGTGCAGCTGGCCTTACTGCATCTGTTATTAGAGACCCAGGCAGTGTAAGTAATTATTTTTTACAGATTTTTTCTCAGTTTTATTTTGATTTTTGATTCCTGACGTTTTGAATGCTTTACAAACAATCATGGTGATGGGAGAGACTAAGGTTGTAGACGTCTCAAAGGTTTTACAAAATGATTTCAAAAGTCGCACTAAAGTACCTTACAATTTTGTTGATTTTAATTCTAAACATTTTATTTTTTTAATAAGTATTATTATTAAATAAATATATAATAAAATAAAAAAATATACATTTAAATATTACAGCGCAATTTCGTAATGGAAGGCGGTGCGATGGTTCTGGCGGACGGCGGCGTGGTCTGCATCGACGAGTTCGACAAGATGCGGGAGGACGACCGCGTCGCCATACACGAGGCCATGGAGCAGCAAACCATATCCATTGCCAAGGTAAGGTAGAATAAGTATTTTTATGAATGCAATTGTTAATTTGTCTTTTTTCACACATCAAGAGACACTTTTTTTTTTAACGTTGGGAAATGCATTTACGCACGAGGTGTGGGACTCACCGGCGTAATAAAGCCAGTACTACCCACTAAAACCCAACAAAACCTTCCCCCGTCTTAATGGGGCGTCGCAGGATCGCTTACGCACTCAACTACGACGCCCCGACGGCAGGTCTGCCGAAGCAGACCACCACAACCATGGGGTTACTCCAAGGTCCACTCTGCTATCAGAGAAGTACCTGGAGCAACCCGCATGGTACACCGCCCACCAAAGAGGGCCACCTCCCACCACCCACCGAAGTAGATCACCTCCCTGTGCGTTTCTTGGCTTCGCGCCCGGTTTGATTGCCGGGCACTACTCAGCCCCCCCCACCACGACAAGGTGAACGCACATTGGGGGGACACATCAAGAGACACTGACATAACTTATTTTTACTTTAGTATATAAAATTTTACTATGGAATATTAGTGTCCTATAAGTTATGTGTAGGTAGCTTACTAATATCTATCTTTAAATTAAATTTTTAATGTTAAAAGAACGCTTTTAACTGTACTAATGTAAATAATCATTTTTAAAATATCTAAATAATTTCGTTATATACCTAGCAAAAAAATCAACTGATTTATGCTATAATTTCCATAAAAAAAATTTCGCTAAACATTTTGAATATTTTTCTCTAACATAAAAGGCTGGAATAACAACCACATTGAACTCACGGTGTTCCGTGCTCGCTGCAGCCAACTCTGTGTTCGGGAGATGGGACGACACCAAGGCAGAAGACAACATCGACTTCATGCCGACCATTCTCTCTAGATTCGATATGATTTTTATAGTGAAGGATGAGCATGATCAAAATAGAGACATTGTAAGTATTAAAAAAAATATTCTTATTACAACAAAGAAAACCAGTTGTTTACCTATTAATAATTATGTTAGGATGTAACAGATAATGCTGTAGTAAATGCAAGTTTTTTAGAAATTCTAAATTTATAGACCAAAATTCATCTGATTCTGTGTAGTCAAAACAACTATATTATACTAGCAGAACCCGCGGCTTCGCCAGTGTTCAATCTACAAAAAAAAACTCTATCGTCTTATGTTATTTACTCGTAGCAACCCAACCTCTGCTTCGCTCGGGTTCGTAGGGCCGAGTACAGGGATGTATTTATTTAATATGAAATTAATTGAATATTATTCATACAAAAATACTAAAATCGCGATTAAAAAATGGAGGATGGGTGTAGGAGGGTGAAAAATACTTTACGACCTATTCTCATGCTTACCAAATGATAGGAATGATAAATTAATAAAAATAATTAAATAAGATATAAAGGCATATTACAATCATATCTAGAATATAAAATATAATTATTCATTTATTAATTTAGCTATCTATACATATAACAAAATTTTAACTAAGCCGAATCTGTACATTACATATTTTTTTGAAAATCTTATTGAAATAGACATTACTATCGATACAGAGGCCGAATCTATAGTTTTTAGAATTTTTGTCTGTCTGTTACCGCATCACAGAAAAACTACTAGAGGGATTTTGATGAAATTTGGTATGGTGATAGCTGATTTTCCGGGTCAACATATAGGATACTTTTTACCCTGGGAATATATCTAATTTCTGATAAAAAATACAAAAACTGTAATGTAAGAGTATACTAATATGTAAAACATAAGAATTTGGTTTTTAGTCATCTGAACGCGGGCGGAGCCGCAGGCAATGCTAGTATAGAATATAATTTAAGGAAAGAATATAATATTATAAATCATTTGTCAGATAATAAAAACGGTTACCATGGCAACAAACAGTTATCAGCTAACTTCATCATGTCGCTTTTTGGCTGTCGGTGTGCGCGCGCATCGTAAACATTTTACTCTCATATTTTTTTCCAAATGTCCCAAAAAAAGTATAACTTCAAAAATTTTAAATAATTTAATCTATAATATAAAAATGAATCGCTGAATGTGTTGGTAAGCGCAAATCTCGAGAGCAGCTGAACCGATTTCGCAAATTCTTTTTTTAGAATATTCCTTGAAGTAAGAGGATGGTTCTTATGGAGAGAAAAATTTAAAAATTGCCTGAAAAAGTCTAAAAACAACACTTTTCTATACTCCCATACAAAAGATTCGTAATAATACTTAAAAGTCAATTTGAACTTTAATACCATACAATAAAGTTTAAGTGTCAGTGGAGAGGTTCCTGGGAGGCAAAATAATTTAGTGACGTAATTTAGTATCGTATAAATATTAATGTCAATATTATTAACAAAAAAAAATTAAACTATTTATATCTATATAAAACGTACCTAGCGACGAACCCAAGGGAAGCGAGGGTGAGCCGCTAGTACTAAATAAAATAATTTGTAAATTGAGTACCTATTTAATATATAAATAACATCTCTCCATTAACAGACACTAGCCAAGCACATAATCTCTGTGCACATGGGCGGCGATACGGAGTCGCGCACGGCGGCGGTGGGCGAGCTGCCTCTGGCGCTGCTGCGGCGCTACAGCGCGTACTGCAAGGCGCGTTGCGGGCCGCGCCTGGCCGCCGCTGCCGCCGACCGCCTCGCCGCGCGCTACGTTCTCATGCGCTCCGGCGCCGACCGACAAGAACGTACTGCGGATAAACGACTCGCTATACCTATCACTGTCAGGTATATTTTATTTTGTTAAGGAACTCCAATAAAAGATTACACAGTTTACATCTACTTATGGACGTATTTATGCAGAATAGATCCAACCACAAAAAGTTATTAGTTATTAGTATTATGATATATCAAAATAACATATTTTTGTGTTTTAACTACCTCGGTGGTATAGTGGCTAACATGTACGGCTGCACATTGAAAATCCTGGGTTCAAGTTTAGTTATTGAGTTTTTCTGTTAAGAAAGTCCCAGTAAAAGCCCAGAGTTGCGAAGTTGGCCATGTTTCTCTCCCGTGCCTCGGAAAGCTCGTAAAGCCGTCGGGCCTGAATTCTCACCGGTAACTGTCGAATTGAGTTGAATTGTCGTCCCATCGCAATTTGAGAATCCACTATAATCTGCTGTGCAGTTAACTATATTGTTAACGATATAATTCGCTAAAATTACTGTTTATAGATGTTTATCTCTTTATTAATAAAGTATGGAAATTAATCTTCGTATATATATATATATATATAAATCTTGTGTCACAATGTATGTTGCCAATAAACTCCAAAACACTGAACCGATTTCAATCAAATTTCACATGTACCCGTATTTTGGTCTTACTTACGGGATAGGATAGTTATCATCTCAATTATTCGCTTATATCGTGAATGTAAACGAATAAAATATATCAAATAATTGTTTCTTAACCAAGACTGTGTTTATTTACTGTTTAGTTTTATGAAGTTCTCATAGATGGTGGTGTACGTTGATCATCGATAAAATTCTTTAATATTGTTTGACATCTAGGTTGCAAATACACCCAATAGATGACGCTGTGTTCTGCTTCTTAGAATATAAATTCTATTACTTTATTTCACGTAATATTTATTTATGTTCACGATATAACCGTATTATTTTAATGGTTTGTGACTGATATTTTTATAATTATACTGCGTATTATGTTACAATATTATTACTATTAATAACAAAAAAAAATTTGTACTATTTTTGTTAGAGAATTATTAGTCTTGGCGCCAAATTTTAATCAAAGTTTCAAAATATGGCTATCAAATTCTATCGAATCGCCATGTCTCGAAGCATGCGAACTAGAATGTTCGGCAAATTCAGGGTTCAGGTATAAATACTGGCGCCGAGTGTCACCGCAGTTCAGTTCCTTTTTAGACGAGTGAATTAATGCTATCTCCCAGAAAATGACAGTCTCAGGAAAATCTCAGTCAGCTCTCATGGACAACTGTATGTGGCCTGTTCACGTGTGGGAAAACCATCAAATTTGTTTGTATTAGCAAAAGACAGGTTAGCCAAGAATATTGTGCACAAAATAGTGTTGAGATAATTGTCAATTTTGTTAAATTAAAAAAAATAAAATAAATGGAAACAATTGGTCAAAATCAATGTTATCTACCTTATATGTTATCTACCGTACAACAATATGAATTTTTCAATTGAGTTCTCCAGTTTTATTTTCAATTTAGCTAATTAGATTTTACCGGAAGGGTTTTATTTCCTCAGTTGCGATAAGAGAAATAAAATATGGCGGTACGAAGTTCGCCGGGTCAGCTAGTTTAACTGTATTATTTTCAGCTTACAAAAAATCAAGTTCAGATAAACTTTCAGTGTTAATTCCCACTACAGTAATAACTATTTAATTTTCAGGCAACTTGAAGCCGTCATCCGTATATCGGAATCGTTGGCCAAGATGCAGCTACAGCCGTTCGCGACGGAGACGCACGTGACGGAGGCACTCAGATTGTTCCAAGTGTCCACTCTCGACGCCGCCATGACCGGGAGCTTAGCTGGTAACTATCATTGTAAAATTAATAACATAAAATAATTATATCGTATCTACATATTATTCATCTATGGACAGAATTAAGCCATCCAAAAAGTACGATAATAAAAAAAATTAGAATCTTAAAAAAAAACGTGTGTGTGTGCTTATGTATGCCGTATGTCACAATTCCCTGTTTGCAGCTAACTTCATCATGTCGCTTTATGGCTGTCGGTGTGCGCGCGTGTCTTAAAAATTTTACTTTCATATTTTTTTCCAAACGTGCCAAAAGAAGTATAACTTCAATAGCATGAAATTACTGTTCCTTTATTATATAAGAAATAAATACGGTACATTGAAGTGGTTTAATGAAACTTCAGGGGCAGAAGGTTTCACTACGGAGGAAGATCACGAGATGCTGTCTCGCATTGAAAAGCAGCTAAAGCGCAGGTTCGCAGTCGGCTCTCAAGTGTCCGAACAAACCATCATACAAGACTTTCTGAGACAAAAATATCCTGAAAGGGCTATTATTAAAGTCATACACACTATGATAAGAAGGGGCGAACTTCAACATCGCTTGCAAAGAAAAATGTTGTATAGACTGTCATAGATGGTAATAAAGATGGTCGTTTTTTACTAAACATAAGGAAGATTATTGACATTCAATAAGCTTGGATCTATGTTAATTTTTTATTAGAACTTGTTTGCTTAATCGATGTGGTTTTATTTGACACAATTACAGATATCCATGACGTATAAACAAAAAGTATTTAAATATGTAAACAAACATTACAGAATAAATAGATGTAGAAATTGAATTTATTACCACCTCCAGGTAAATTTCTAAAAAATAATTTAAATTCTAAGAAATCTATTGTTAACTGACACGCCGGCGTGTCCGCGGTCGTGGAGGGATTAATTTTTATTTTCCTTAAATCACAAGATGAATAATTTTGAATTTTAAACTGTTCGAAGAAGTAAAATGAAACAACTGATATATATTTTTTTATTTTAATAATCTCATTCAGCTATATTTATGAAAAAACAATATTAAGACTATCACAATCGCTTTTTGAGTCTATAGGAATGATTGACTTAGCGTTTACAACAGTATAATATAGCGAATTATATACGAAAAATTACCTTTGTATCTTTTTAAATCAACAATATATTTTTAATATAAAGCCATGCAGTAACATTTAACACCTCCAGGCAAAATTCTAAGAAATCTATTGTTAACTGACACGCCGCGTGTCCGCGGTCGTGGAGGATTAAAATTGAGATTCATAGTAATAGGTAGCATAACAAAAGTCAACGTTACCAATGAATTGATTTCAACAGTTTTTATCTGCCTATACGAACTAGCCATGAACGAATTAACCACTGGACCAGACATAAGCGGACGTACCTTTAACGGTCATGTCAGTAACCAGGGAATTTTAGCCTAGGTCGTTTGTTTTTTGTGTCAGTCTCAAGCACTTACTTGTCAACAAAACATCTCCCAAAAATGACTAAATGTTCTGTTAAATGGTGTAAAAACTATAACGGCGGAAGCAGCACTATTTTTTTTCACTTGTAAATACATTATTTTATTACATTTATTGTTATTTATCACAAAATTTAATTAAATGTAAAATAAAATGTCATATTATCCAACTATGTTAAATATAGTCGATATTTCTATGTATTGTTGACATCTGACAACCATCATATAGGGGCTGGATTATACCATTTAGAACAAATGACAAAACTGTCGAGTGAGTCCATTTGACATCGACTAGTGCTTGACAATGTCGAAAAATATATCGATATTTGACGAAATAACTCAACGAATTGTGTTATTTGTACAGTACAATAACATAAAATACTTTAATCACAGTATCCTACAATCTGATGACAATAAATTTATAAAAATATTTTCTAAATCAAATAAAAATATAAATGCAAAAATTATAATTAGTATGTGTACTTAATTTTTTACTTTATTTTATACCACATTTATATTTACTTTGGAATATTATTCCATTGTAATAATAATAAAGATCATTTTATTTCAACACATAAATTACACAAAATCAAACAATAATGTTTTAGCACTAAACTTCTGAGTTGGCGATTTGTAATAAAACACTTTACCACTTGCACTAATTATTTTACTTTTACGATCCAACACTCACTTTTTCACAATTTGCAATCACTTTTTCTTTTTCCTAATTTCACAAATGTTTATTAATAACTGAGCAATATTAGGATAGTATCACATTTTTATAACTACCCGAGACAATCAATTGCTAATTAAAATAGTTCAATAACAGAATCAACAAAATCACTTTATTTAATTAAATTACCTTAATATTTTTTTAATCCTTACAAAATAATATTTATTATATATTACTGGAATATACACCCGATATTCATTTGTTTATTAACATTATTATAGGCCAACAGAATGTTGCCATCAATGCCATCGTATTTATATAAATCAAATTAAAAAATAATTATTATTTGACACATTATTATTGCCTCTTTAATTCATTTATTTTAATTTATTATAATAAATACAGATATTTTAAATTAAAAGATATAAAATATGATGACTATGCTAACCAATGTCTAAAATGTCATTCATTGGTTCATCGATATATGTATTTTATCGATTACGTTCAAGCACTAGAAATATTGTATTGTGTATAAGTGTTAATAATAATGTAATAAAATCTTTGTGTGCGTTAGGCGTCACTTGGTTGAACTAGTTTTCATACATTTGTATGTTATGTCAGGTCCAGTCTCTAATTCGTCCATGGAACTAGCATGCCCTCTGATTTCACATACCTTTTAAAGTTCAAATCTAATACTTTGTTAGTCCTTCTCACGTTATACGGATATCACATAGCGAAACCTTCATAAATATTTATCGTCATTTCAGTTATACTGAGAACATGACGTTATTTCTATCATTACCTACAAAATTATTGGTCACTCGCAACTTATATGTTGCTTTCCATTCCTACTCTACGTGGCACTTCCTTTATAATAATTTATATTGTAACGTTGCCTAAAACTGCCTCGCAAGTGCTATTATTCAATTATTTTAATAAATAATAAAATTTTCAACCCAAGTATTGTAACTTAAGAGATAGTGACTAGAAAACAATTTCCACCATATTGCAGGGTACTCAAATTATGTGCTACTTTGGCAGTGACAAAGACTTATTTGCAAAAAATAATATCTTCCTAGTTAAAAAGGGTGGGTCTATAATAAAATTGACTAGAATTTGAAAAATTAATTCGCCGAAACTAAATGCTTAAAGGGATACTCCGGGTGGTTTTCGACTCCTTTCCAAAATAGAAAGTTGAAAATGCGACCGTCTTCTCCTTTATCCAGTTTTTTCAGTCGATTTATATCTTCCGTTGTTAATTCGAAATCATACAAGTCAGCATTTTCCTGAAAAAAAATTCTTAATATGAATAGGTACATTTAAACAAAAAGCTATAAATATTAAAAGTTTTTATAATTAATTGCTAAAGATGGCTAAGTATACAATTTCGTCCTTATTTGAAAAATAAAATTTACTTAAATGAAAAATCAATGTACCTCCTACGAAATATGAATTCAAGTACATATATCAAATAATGTCTGAATGAGAAATTACCTTAAGTCTATTCTCGCTAGTGCTTTTGGGAATAACTACAATTTTCTGCTGAACTAAGTAGCGCAATAGAACCTGAGCAGGAGACTTGTTCTGGGTTTTAGCTATTTCGTTAACCTCCGGATGCCCTAACAAGTCCGGAAACACATCAGGACTGGAAAAAGACAAATAACTATATTATTCCATTACTTCAAGCTAACTAGACATAAAATCTTTTTATCTTCTTGAATAGTTTAGACGAATTAAAATAATTCAATTTTTTAATTCAAAATATTATCGAGAATTGAGATTTTGAGAAGCTTCATTGAAATATGTCACAGAAGTCCTCCACACAGAAAGTATTCAATATAGTAGAGATTTAGTAGAGCGACTGAACATGCCTTTGTCCTAATATTAATATCAGAAATAATGTATCTTATTAACGCGACCAAAATGTCGACAACAAAAATGTCAAGAACCACAAAAGCCACATAAAAACCAATAAATATTTATTGGTTTCTAATTTCTATGTGGCTTTTGTCGCTTATGATGAGATCCTATTAGAGTTTCTCAACAGGGTACTTCCTATTGAGTCCAGTTGAGTCCTGTCCAAGAATAATCTTATAATAATAGGTAATAGTCTACCGAAAAGCTTTAACTCTAAATATTCGTAGTATAAAAAACAGCCTGACGAAATTCATGATGGGCAAAATCCTTACCATCAATTTTTTATTCTAGCTATCAAATTAGCAAACTTACCTATAATTATACTTATTAACAAAATGTTCCTTCGCGCCGGGGCTTCCCAGCGGCGCGTACGCAGTCACCACTATGTCATATTCCGAGCAGAACTTCCTCAACTCCACCTGCTGGAAGTACGCGTGCAACTCTACTTGTAACACCTGCGGTATGTTGCTCGCGTGCTTGATGATCTTTGCTATCTGCTCCTCGTTGAAATTTGACAACCCCAAGTTACGGACCTGACCGGCCTTCTGACATTCTTCCATTACCTGAATTATTAATAGACTAATACAATTTAAGGGAGAGAGATATAGTCTCTCCTGTGACCATGATTGCTGTAAAACAGTCGAAACGTCGGGAACCAAAAATAAAAATAAATCCGCGAAATAATCCGAAAAGATAAAAATATAATAGAAAAGATAATAAATAAATATTTCTACCTCTACTATAAACCTAGTTTTAAAAAAGGTATTAATTTAGAATTAAGAAGCGTAAAGTTTTCTTTAGCCTCTATCAACAATAATAATTAATAAAATTCTGTCAATATGATTACAAGTAATGATTAATTTGATATTATAATGACCTTCCAAGTGTTAATATGATCGGTATCCATGTCCAAATCGTATTCGCCCGAGCTCTTCACTACTGGCGTCAGCGTCGCCTCGTCACATTGAAACCCAAAAGGCACGTGAATTAAATATAAATCCACGTAATCCATTTGCAACCGTTTCAGCTGAAGATCTAAAAACTTCTTCACATCAGAAGCTCGGTTTCCAACATGAGGGAGCTTTAAATGAAGGTAATATGATATTAACACGTGACGTGTTAACGTTTGTAAGATTCTTAAATAATATATAAATTATATTATCATACTAGCGACTCACCCTAGCTTCGCTCGGGTTCGTCTACATACGTTTTAATTTTTTTGAGCGGAACCCTATTTTTTTTCTAAAATAAAGGTAGCCTATGTTACTCCCTATAACATCAGTTATCTTCCAGTGAAAGTCCTGTCAAAATCAGTCCAGCCGTTTCGGAGATTATCCGGAACAAACAGACAGACAGATAAAAACATAAAAAAATGTGTTTTTCTTACAAATACCGTATATAATTTCTATGCATTTAGTAAAACGTTATTTTTAGTGTTATTTTGACGTTACAAACAGACACTTCAATTTTATTTATCTGTATAGATTCATGTTTCAGAAATATGTAATGTTACGTTAATGTTCGTTATCCTATGGACCGTGGAGGAATTTTATATGAGAATTGGACATCTAAGATTGTTCAATTTATATTTTTGTAACTTTTAAATTATGCACCTCTTAAGTAATGCATTCAGTCTGTTATTAGCTCCCTTAACTCTACATACATACTTAGTACCTATATACAAAATTTCTAAACTTCTCGTGCATTAAATTTGAAAATAATAGGTAATCATCCATAAATGGATTGACACAAACACAAGACTAAAACCTGTAATGGTTTTTATGTTTAGTTTCTTTCTGATTATTTTAACACGTTGATGTTGACTTTATTTGTCTTATCTTTTTAGCCAGAGGTCATTGGTTCGATTTCAGAAAAAATATTTGTATGGCCATACATATTTCATCTTTATATGATACAGGCCGCTAGAGACAAACTATAAAATTCATTGCTCATTTTCGTACTTATATCTACTTTACTATAGTTAAAAAACATTACTTACCTTAGTAGTAATAAATAAATCCTTCCTCGTACCTTTTCCGTCATCTATCCACTTTTTAATTGCATTACCAATAGCCTCCTCATTGTTATAATTAAAAGCTGTATCGATATGTCGATAACCTAAGTCTAAAGCTTTATATACAATAGATTCAATAACTTCTGAAGAAGCCTAAAATATGCGAAATTTAAAAATATCTTTCATCTGTCCTTATAATTCACCTGTAAAGCCTTTAAGCAGAATATTTAAATATTAAATTATACTAACCTGCCATGTTCCTAAGCCTAGAGTAGGCATTAAATCAGCTGTTTGAGATAGTTTTACGTATTTCATATTTTTAACTATTTTATTATTACAGCGAAAAGGATAAGAATTTTTTTGTCTTTTTGCCAATAATAATTAAAGTCTCTTTTCAAGAACAATCTGACAGACATGAAAATTGGCAATGCGCCGAAAATTACTACTGCGCAACTCTCATAATCAGTTTACAGAAATATTTAATCCGAATTAATCATATTTATGATTTTGAACCAAGTGTAAATATTATAAAGGAAATTAAACGAAAAAAGCTTATTATTATACAATTATTATTTTGCGTTAATGGTTTAAAATTTTATAATTTAAATTTCGCGGCTTCTTCGTTCAGGATCCTAGGTACGTTTCTTGTTTTAGGTTTTACGAAACAATTGATCTTAAAATGATCATTTTATGAATTACTTCAATTTCTTTTTGTTTATTTTGTCCCTTCTTTTCTAATATTTTAGTGATAGATTTTTTGAAATTTTATTTGCGAACGACTTAACATACGTCAACAGCTTGTTTAATGTTCTTTGAAGTTTTCTCTTTTACAATTTTTGCGTAAAGCGTCCACTATTGGATGGAGTTCTAGTTAAGACGTTATTAAACCAATAAGAATATTGTAAATTATGGATACAAATGTTTCCGACGATTTAATTTGTACATGAAAACCGACCTTGTGTTTAATAGTAGCATCGTTCGGTGTGAATGATTCCCGCCGATTGTTTATTTATATTTTTATTGTATTTTTTAAATACATTTATTTAAGACAACTAAATTTTTCTTAATAAATCAATCAAGAAATATATCAAAATGGGAGTAAGTGTCGTATAAAAATGCTTTGTTTGAACTATTCCTTTCATGTAAGAATAGACGAATATATATCTGAAAATTCATAATTAAAATTAAAGTGCGTCATTATTTTTAGAAAAAGACAGTGGCTTCGGCAAATAAAAGCAAAGAAAAACGCCAAGCGCGAAAACTAGAACAACGTCGTATTGCTGATGGTATGTCATTTGTTACTTCTGCAAACAAACTGAAAGATTTGGCTCCAATGTGTAAAGAGCTACTCGTTTACAGGAACAAAGATATAGAAATAGATATGTACATACAAAGAGTCACAGACTTGGATAAAAATGTTCTACAGTGGGCTATAGACTTGACCGAGAGAAATATGAGGAGATTGTAAGTACATTTTATTTAACAGACACACATACTATATGAATTGTTATTCTACTACTACATAAAGAAGATTAAAGATTCTTCTTAAAATTCACACCATATTTGCACTATTATATTTCTTTGATACTTTTAATAGCCTGTACATACTTAAGCAGATGAGTTATCCCATACTAACATTGTATGCTTTAATAATAATTAATAGTCAGTAATTGTTTTTTTTAATGTACTTACATTTCATAGTCACAATTTATTTCAATTTGACTTAGCAAATAATTTTAAAGTATACTGGGAATTTCTTAAATACATAATAATATTCATTAAAATTAAAAAGGCATTCCAATTTAAATAGATTTAAAACATTTCAAAAATAATAATACAAATATTTAAAAACAGATATGAAACTTGTGCATGGGGATGGAATAGGGAGCGCAAAGTTGAAGAGATGACAGATGATTCGGCTTGGTATCTTATTGCCAAAGACAAAAACAATAAGCTTCAAGCATTCTCACACTTCAGATTTGACTTGGACTTTGGAGAGCCTGTCCTGTATTGGTGAGATACATAAAATTAATCTTTGTCTGGTGATATTCAGGTCTTAGTTAGATATATTGAGCAAATTAATATTTACAAGTATTATATTTTTAACCTCAAATTTAAATATATATCCTATGTATATATATTTTTACTACACAATTTTAGCTTTGATTTAATTAAAATTAATATTTGTATAACTTATATAAATAATTTAATATGCAGGATCCAAATTTGTTATGTTAAGTGTTGATCCACACTATAGTGCTAATCACAGTCCATTCTCGGTCCAATATGGGTCTGGTAAAGTTTCTTTTGTACAAGAAAAGTTCCTGGAGTGTGATTCGACGAGAATGTGACTCTTAGGGTACATCCATTAATTACGTGAAGCGTTTAAGGTTGGGAGGGGGTCGAGCAAAACCTCACTCACTTTCACGGGGGGGTCTCGGCAAATATCGCGTATTTTTTTTCCGTAAGAGACAATGTAAAATTGCGAGAAAACTGGGTTAATTTAAGTAAAAATGTTGCTCCATTAACATATGGCTAAATCACACATATATAATAATATTCATTGCGGTTTTAATTATCCACTGATAGGAGCATTTATGAACAATTAAAAAATTCATAGAATAATTGCCAAAATTGTCGCACGTAAATAGTGGATGCTCCTTTACTGATAGTGTGAATGCACTTATTGTTTCTTGTATAACAATACTTTACCAGACCAATATCGGACCGAGAGCGAACCGTGATCGCCACTATAGTGTGGATTGGTCCTAAGTGTATTAGAAAGCATGTAACAGACATTGTTATTGCACTACAATTATCAACAATTTACACTTTGCTTTAATTATTTTTTTTTATTTTAATAAGAAAGGAGGTAAATTATTATAGTTATTCAATCATCTAATTGAAACATGAGTTTCATTCTCCCATTATACAATATGTAATGACTATAATGTACACAATACATACATACACATTATACATTATCTGTGTAATACATTTTGCTAACATTTAGGTAACATTTATTATTTTTTTATTTACACACATATTATGCATTCAATGAACTCACATAAAGTCAATATTATCTGGTATGTCACAGGGGAAATAATAAATATCTTACATATTATTTACAGTATAAGACTAATACAAACAAGTAAATTATAAATTCCAATAAACCTAAATTAGTTTAGTTTGTTTTCACTTTGTAAATCCATAGGAAACAATGAAAAAGACTAATATTTCTTCTGAATAGCCTCTTTTCTAAGAGAATTTCTTTAGGCCACCACCGAATGCATCGAGTGCTTAAGTGTCTGAATAACTTATGAAGTATATAAATTGTCAATGAGGTTATAACAATACTAAGTGCTCCCACATCTAGTAGTAGGTACTGTGTATAATTTAATTCGAGAGCTGGTGATCGCATGTGGCTAGCTCCCTTATGCCTTAAGACATATTCTATCCAATACACCGCAGTTTCCAATGGTGGCATGGGTCGATCAAGGAAAATATCTCTCAACTTAAGGGCGCGTTCTTTGTACCTGTAAATTTATAATTTACATATTTCAATAACCTTACTTCGATTTTTTATTAAGTGTCAAACAAGTTATCACTATACAATTAACTCGGTGTTTTTTAAAGATAACTACATAATCGTCAATTATTTATCTTAAACAACAAGCATTCCCCCTTCTCGTAAGACTAAGGTTATCAAAAATTAAGTGATACTTATTTACTAGAGAAAGTTTCAGGTCAGTTTTTGTGCGTTTCCACACAATATGTGTAAAAATGCAATTATTAACTTAAACTTTTATGGAAAACTTCTATAAAATATCAAGGTATTGAAATAAAATTTATATACCTGTGATTTGTCAATAAGTCGTGAAAAGCTTCTTTCCAAGTTTCAGAAGTAGAATGTCTTAAAGATATAACTCGCGCGACGCCGCGGTCGCTCATAGCACGTCCGTTTAAAGCCTGATCAGCATACAGTGGCACCACTAGTGTAGGGACTCCACATGCTACCGTCTCTTGCGTTCCCAATAACCCACCATGTGACACAAATAACTTTACATTGGGATGACCTGTAAAATATAAAAACCAGTTTATATATTTATTAACTAAATGTAATAATGGCATGTAAATAGCAAAATCCTGCAAGATGCAGGACCATGACTAGGAAAGATCGTACCACGGCATTGTGGGGGAGATTTCTAACCTATCGTTTTGGATTACGTGCTTTTTTGATCTCGCCAAAGCTGCCGAACGGAATTTCTCTATCAACCTTGTGAACAGAACGGCACGCAAGCGCATTTCGCAAAGGAGAAAGCATATCTTCAGCCAAACCAAAGTTTCAAAAAACTCCTCGTAACGTATACAAGAGTATTGGGATTTTGAGCAGAGTTTTCTCTAGAGTTAGATTTCAGTTCTCTTATAAGCTGGTAACGCTTTCAACGCGTTGCAGATGTACCTATATGGGCGACAATATCCACTTACGATCAGGCAGATCATCTGCTCGTTTAACTATTTAAAAAAATGTTTGTACCTATAGGGACTTTTAACGCAGAGATGTCTTGTTTTGTTTGGAGTAAAATAGAACTAGCAGGTTCAATTCTCACGATAGTCGAATGAGCATTTTACTATCTTATTTTAAAACTAAAAAAGTTCAAACACAAGCGTTTAAATACCGTTCTAGGGCAAAAAAAGATAACGAACTATGTAAACGATTCTTCGTTAAGAGTGAACTGTGATCATCTTGTTAATGTTGACAAGGCGTAATGTCGAAATAGCGTAAAGTTGCTTATAAATGAAATAATCACTTACATAGAGTCTTATATTGAGGTATCCAATCCATGGTGTAAACGTTGTCAGGTACGGTAAGGTTGCGTGCAAGCAGTCGTCGGTTCATCCGTACGAGGACAGTTTGAGACAACTCGGAAATCGCGCTGAATATCTGCGCCAGCTTCTCATTGGGAATAGTTTCAATACGTGACATAGAACCAAAACTCCAATAAATGACGCCTTCGTCAGCATTGTCTAGAAGGAGTTTTAGATCCTGTAAAATTGATATTTTATAAGAATCATGCGTCACAATGTTGTCGGCGGATTCGCGTACTCACGTATCTTATTATTTTGAAGGCAAAAGAAATTAAATAACACTAGCGGCTTACCCTCGCCTCGCTCGGGTTCGCCTCTAGAGAAGCACAAACAGATCTATCCCACGGGAACCGTTTATTTTTCCGGGATGAAAAGTAACCTGTTGTTTGACCGGCAATATAAGATATCAGCATGCCAAATTTTACTAAATTAGGTGCATAAGTTGTTGTGTACTAAACTGTATAAGTTACTATACATAGTTTTTTAACTATCCCACGGAAACTCATTAATTTTCTGGAATGAAAATTATCTTAGATGTTGACCGGGGATATAAGGTACTACCATGCAAAATTTCATTTAAATCAGTTCAATAGATTCGGAGATTAGCCCGTAGAAACAGAAAAACAGACAAACAGCTCGCTCGGCTTCGTCCATACCTACGAATGTTGTATTATCTCTTTAACCATTTATCCAAATTATATGCAGTAAAAGGTAAAAGTCTTTTGTTTTAAACATTTTGGACGATAAATTTACTAATTTTGATAAGAATTCGTAATTGTTCATAATATGACCAATAAACATGACCTACCGATTTAAATTACTTTTTTAATATGAAAAACTACTTTTTGTGACTTAAATATAAAAGTTAGACATATGCTGTCGCTGACTTTTTTGTAGGTATTATTAAGCTCTACAACTTTTCTTTAGAACATAATCATATATCTCTCATCGTTAAGTCAGCGTTCGTAAAAAACGTTTTCGTTCGACCGTTTTTTCTCCGACTTACTTTGCAAATCCGACTACCACGAAAAAGCCTTTTCATTCTTCAGGTTAATATATAGCCTATGACACTCAGAAAGAACGTGGCTTTCTATTGGTAAAAGAATTTTGAAAATCGGTTCAGTAGATCCAGAGATTACCCCCTACAACGTCACAAACTCACAAACTCACAAGATCACAAACTTTACCTCTTTATAATATTAGTATAGATTAAAACCTGCAATATATACATTATAACATATATACGTACATAAACCTAGAAATTCCATTTTTTTTAATATTATAAATGCGAAAGTTTGGATGGATGTTTGTTACTCAATCACGCCAGAATGGCTGATCGGACCTGGATGAAATTTGGCACAGAGATAGATTATAGTCTGAAATAGCACGTAGGTTACTTTTTATCCCAGAAAAATGTACGGTTCGCATGGTATAAATTTGTTTTTCATTTTTACTAAGGATGAACCTGTACGAAGCAAGGGTGAGTAGCTAGTTATAACTAAAAAACAGCATAGTGCGATTATTGAATAATTAAATAATTCTAAAAGCAATGACCTCTTTATAATTTCACTACAAGTATAGACTATCTATTTCAATAAGGTCTTAAGGTCCTTGAACAATATGTGCGATAGACGGAAACCTGAATTCTATTTGGGTTAATAGATATGAACGCATCCACTATAATTGACATCATAATTTAGTGTTTACGTTCAGCAATACATCAACGAAAAATTTGAAGTGTCTTATCCTTACACCAGTTTAACTTCTGCCTACGTATATACTTCTAATTGCACTAGCAGTCGGATTTGCAATACTTACTTTTAAAATATTATATACGTGAAACTTCTTGTGTTATTTTTATCTATACCAATATTATAAAGAGGTAAAGTTTGTGAGTTTTTGAGGTTTTCTGGTAATCTCTGGATCTACTGAACCGATTTAAATGAAGTTTGGTAAGAAGATAGTTTGAGATCCCGGGAAGGACAAAGGTTAGTTTTCATCCCGAAAATCATCCCTTAAGGTGGCAAAAATGGGGACGAAAGTTTGTATGGGGAGTCAATGTAGGGACGAACCCGAGCTAAGAGAGGGTAAGTCGCCAGTAGTAGATAATATGAGGGTTTTTCGGCAAAACGGTTAATCTATACTAATATTGTAAAAAGGCAGAGTTCATCATCATGCTACTACTACCCAAGGGATCGGAGAAATAATCATAAATATCAACAAATCGTCCAGACTTCAATACATTATTGTAGAGAAGGGAAAGAACAATTTGTTTTTTTGTACTTTGAACGCGGAAAAAGCGGCGGGTCAGCTAGTTTAAAATAGAGACAGACAAGATATCGCTCTACAACTGCGGAATAGAAAACCCAAAAAATATATGTAAGGAATATATTATTATACTATTATGTTTCTATAGCAACGATTAAGTTGTAAGCCTCAAGCCATCATCCAAATTAATAAATATTTCCTGCTCTGGAACTGAAGCTTAATTTAACTTAATATTATATACATAGTGCAATATTATAAATACCTTTGGCAATGTTTGTGTGTTATCTAGATGTAAGCCGCCAACCTCCACTAAAGTAGGAACTAGTGGCCGTACTTCGTTAATACTGTAATGACTGTTAGCTAAAACTAAACTATAGTTTTGCGCTAATGTTTCCAACTTAGGACCAGGGCCAAAGAGTTTATCAGCAATCACCTTAAAAATTAAAATTAATAAAATTATTTTTTGGTGTTAAGTCCAAATGAATGAATATGTATGTTTGTAACGTTGTGTACGTTACTCAGAGTTCTTGGAAGCAGGTTCCTGAAGGTTTTCGATATATTACCATCAACGGCCGATTGATGGCCAGCAATTTTAAATCCTATAACTAAGTAATGACTTACTCTCGAATCACTCGGGTGGTCCCTAAATACTTTTTAAATAGATAATAATAGTCATTGTGAGCGTACCTTAGGAAATACACTGAAAGGTTTTCTGTATTCCTTTTAAAGATCTAAAATTTTCTAGGACATCGTTTTGATGTATTTCTAAAAATTAAGCTACCATTAGCCACTTAATCGTGCATAAACTGTTTTTTGAAAAAGAACACCGTCTAGCATAGCTATTTTGTACAAAATATTTACAAATAATACACACAAACCTTCCCCGTTTGTCGCTCTTTCTATTAGTAAAAACCGTATTAAAATCCGTTGCATTTTTTAGAAGCAGTAAGAGGAGGAACAGATACAGGCAGATAGCGATTTTTTTATACTACTAGGGCAAGGTGAAAAGTTCTCGGCCTGACACAGAGATGGCATTCTAATCATCAAAAATTTATGTTTCCTGCCTAGATTCATGTGTTATTAGTTCATATGACACGTTTCAACTTGATCTCTCAAGTAGTTTGCTTACATGAACTTTTGCAGTAGACGTCTTCCGCATTTATCTTAACGATAGATAAATTTAAATATCTTGCGGTCATAAAATTCTTTGTTTTGGATGGATTAATCCCTAAGGAAATTTATTCAAAGTTGATGAAAATTTACGGGGACTCTGCTCCTTCATTGTTAAAAAATGGGCAGCTGAATTTAAACGTGGTCGCACGTCCTCCGAAGATGACCCCCGTCAAGGACAGCCAAAAACCGCAACCACATTGGAAATCATCGAAAAGGTGTACGATATCGCGTATCGACGATAAGCGAGTGAACGTGAGCGAGATAGCTAAGGCCGTTGGGATATCGGAATAAAGGATGTGAAACATCTTGCACAAAGAATTGGGGATGCGAAAGCTCTGCGCAAGATGGGCGCCGCATTTGCTAAGCACCGATCACAAGCAAACGTGCAAACGACATTCGTGGCAATGTTTGCACCGATTCAATAGGAATCCATCGATTTTGTGCGGCGATTTGTCACTATGGATGACACATGGTTCCACCAATATATGCCAGAAACTAAACAACAGTCAAAGCAGTGGGTGGAAGCCAAAGAAAGTGAAATCAATCGAATCTGCCGGAAAGGTCATGGCCAATGTGTTTTGGGATGAGAAAGTGATCCTGTTAGTTGATTTTCTTGAAAAGGACAGAGCAATTACAGGCGAATATTACTCCAACTTTCTTGACCAGCTGGATGCCAAAATTTGTGAGGGGAAGCCTGGCTTGAAGAAGAAAACAATCACCTTTCACCAGGACAACGCGCCGGCTCACAAAGGTGCGTTGGCGATGGGAAAACTGCGAGATTTGGAGTACGATTTGCTCAGCCATCCCCACTATTCTCCTGATTTGGCATTCTCAGACTTCCAACTGTTCCCAAACATAAAGAAATGTGTTTCTGGCAGGCGCTTCGCATCCAATCAAGAAGTTGAGAGAATATTTTCACAGCCTTCCAGACTCTAACTTTCGGGAAAGAATACTGATGTTGAAGAAACTCAGGACTAAGTGTGTTGAAGTCAAGGGAGAGTATGTGGAAAAATAAAATCATTCATTAACTGAAAAGCAGTTTTTCATTGTCAGGCCGAGAACTTTTCACCTTGCCCTCGTATGTATAGATACACATAGATGAGCGCTAAATTTTGCATTTTTCTATGAAAATTAGCGAATCCTAAAAATTGTTTATTATATTAACTTTTAACCCTGCCACTAATAGTTTTGTGTAACAAATCATTGAAATTTTTGTATGAAGGACAAATCCTCCGAAGTAATTATTGTGTTTCTTGTAGGTATGAGAGATTAACATACAGTAAAAAGTATACTAAACAGACCCGAATAATAAGCTATTGCTATACAAAATTTAATTGAAATCGCATCAGTATATTTTTGCGTGAAACACACAGATATACAGACAATCAGACTAATATGTTTTGAAGTCAATATTCCCTATAAAATATATAACAATCATAGTTTAAAAAAATATTATATAACTATTCTATTTTGTAATATTTATAGATTTCATGTTGAGTAGGGCCTATACATACACAAAATGCGTTCACCTTGTCGTGGTGGGGGGGCTCATTAGCGTCCGGCAATTCAGCCCACTTCGGTGGGCGGTGTGCCGTGCGGGTTGCTCCTGGTACTTCTCTGATAGGAGAGTAGACTGTGGAGCAACTTCATGGTTGTTGTGGACTGCTTCGGCATACCTACCGTCGGGGCGTCGTAGTTGAGTGCATATGCAATCCTGGGACGCCCCATTAAGACGGGGGAGGTTTTGTTGGGTTTTAGTGTGTATTACTGACTTTTCTAGCCCACATAAACCATCTGTATGTCTACAGGCGGTATGTGTAAATGCATTTCCCAACATTAAAAAAAAGGTTGGTAAGCCATTTAGTAATTACTACAAGGGAACATAGGGTCGGACATACATAGTACATACAGGTCGTAAACACAGCCGTCCTTTGTCGTTCACCGCAGTCGGGTTAAAAATTTGGGTATATTGGTTGCGGTAGCATTATGTTTACTGCCTGTTTTTGTTGTGATACATAAATATCTGCTCTGCTTTGAAAAATCATTGTGTCCATATGGCCTCAGTTTTAAACAACAGGTATAATTAGTAAGTAATTTAGTTGCATATACATTATACATATTATATATTTGTGTCACTTTACATCATTATGTTGACTTTTTTGATATGAATAATATAGAACATACCTGTGACGGTATCTGTGATTTGTTCTTATAATAGATTTTTGCCCAAATAACTGCTATTGTGTTTAGAAATCGCTCCCACAAATTCATTCGTTGTCCAAAACCCATCATGTAGGCCGGTATATATGCTGGTCCTTCTGGGTTTCCAAGTTGTTCATTGACCCATGGTAAAGGCACACTTGACAACAGTCCAACTACAGGAGCTTTAAATCGATTTCCAAATGGAAGGAAGCATTCACTGCCAAATACCTCTACAATAACTAAATCAAAGGTTCTTGTGGAATTTACTAGGGCCTTCACTTCTGGATTTTGTGACACAATTTCACAAGCGTGAACACATTCTTTCATGATTTGTTCTAAATTTTGAATGGCATTTGGCTTTAAGGAATTATTTTGCTTAGTGAGATTATTGGTTATTTCCGGTATAGTACCAGCTAGACTGATCTCTTCTACGTTGGACGGTGGGGTTTTCTGTAACAAAAATAATGTAATATTTCTTCAAAATAATGTAATATAATATGAAATACTTGCAAGTGATATAATTATTTATTGCAATAGCAAGACACATGGTTGAGAGCAAAGCGCGTGCCGTAAGATAAGATGCACATCTATGTCAAAGGTCATATTTATAATTGCTTACAATATAGTTTTCATTCCTACCGACTATTCATTATACCATTTAATACTCTTTTATCAAATCTACTATAACATAATCATGATCAGAAATTATATACCTAACAAGAAAATGCAATGAAATAAATTTATGTTACGACCGTTAGATGGTAAATTCATTTTGCACTTTTGTAAATTATGCCTACAATATTTATTAATGTGTTAATCAATGAATTTAGGTCAGGTATTAAGAAGATTATCATCATAAAAGCTAACTCTCGCCAAAACAAAAATCTCGGCATTTTTTAGTCTTGATTAGTTCAATTATTTTGCGATGGGACTAAAAAATATTTAAACTAGATTGGCAATTTACAAGATTAAGTAATAAATAATAGTTTCCGACAACTATTTCACTCCTTCGAGGAAATTGAAATGTTTTTAATTATTTATTTTTTTAAATTCTAACTCATATTTTG
This sequence comes from Brenthis ino, assembly GCA_921882275.1. Classification (NCBI taxonomy): domain Eukaryota; kingdom Metazoa; phylum Arthropoda; class Insecta; order Lepidoptera; family Nymphalidae; genus Brenthis; species Brenthis ino. The sequence goes on along the minus strand of OV170227.1, from coordinate 16,325,672 downwards.
TCGATAACCGTTTAGACTGTAGAGATGATCAAATAATTTGACATGTGTACGTACGTAAAGACACATTATCGCTAAAAAATATTACCCCCCGTCTGGATAGGTGGAAAAAGGGCCGTTACTAATAATAAATATCTGCTTTAATTTTAAATGATGTTCAAATGATTTTATTGCTATTAATGTGTAAAAAGTTAGAGATATTTTATGTTTTATTATGATTATTAAAGAACAATAGGTACTAATTGTAATATATGTAATTTTTTGTAAAGTAAAAAACAGTCAAATGAATATGTAAAGGAAAATGTACCCTGTATCCATTATAATTTCATAATATAGTTTTACGATGTACCTTATTAGAAATTGAAGTTGGAAATAAAATAGAGTGTAATTTTATGATAAATAACTTTATCACTGCGCGCGATGCCCAAATGTGCACTCAGATTCGTCAGACGCTAGTTTCTTGGCCTCTTAATTTGTTATTTAATTATTACGTTGCACTGACACACGAGCCTGGTTAATTTTGATAATATTTTACTGGATGTGCAATAATATTACGTTGTCTCTTTAAAGCGTAGCTGATTGTTATCTGGGTAATGGATGTTAAACTGATTTCTTTTGACTCTGAACAATTAAGAAGACCATTCATTCTATTTAAACATTAACATTTATCAAGTTCCAATTTCTTTTACTTCAAAGTTAAGTTCATTGTGTGGCAGTACAAATTCATTAAACTTCCAATTGAGGTAAACACACATAATCTTTATACCATAACTACAGCTGCGAACAAGTACGTTATATATGGGTCAATGCATAAGAAAATCTACGTATTATCCGTTAGACGGCAACACTGCAATTAGCAATTGGAATTTGTTCCTAATTATTCTTACTTATCTCTATTACGATATGTCGCTACTTCCTAACGAGGTGTGATAGACTGGAGGGCCGGAATGCCAAATGCTCCAATATTTTATTAGTATTTGCGTACTCCATCAATAATAATAATTAATCCTTTATTTGACTAACCTGATAATCATTAAAATTTATTTTAATGTTAAGTTCTAAGAAAATTCTGAATTTTTTTCATAATATTTTCAATATGGAAATACAAACAAGGAAAATTATGAAAACAGAAAATTTTCATTTATATATATCCTAAGAAAACTTTTCAAGTAAAGTTCAAGTCTAAACTTAACTTTTGACTTAAGAGGGCACCGAGCTTTTACTTTTAGATTTGAATAACACACATTATATTTATGGAGCTGATTAACAGACTAGTCAGTAGTCATCCGATGTTTTTTTAAACAATTCTGGTCCTCACTACGATTCCATTACATGGATTAACATTTTAAACATAAATATACAATAAAATAATTAATCCGTGTCTATATTCACTAGCTGAATATGGCACTTATTAACGAGAGATGATTTCTTAAGTAAGATTCGATGTTTCAAAGGATCTAAAATGTTTAACTTATCATCATCAGATGCGTACATAGTTTTAAACTTATAATCACTCAGTACATACCATAGGAAAATGAGTAATGACGGTCAAATAGTGATTCTTCCTGGCAAGTGCATCTAAGATTCTGCCGTACATTGCGTAGTGGCTCTTGGTGTTGGTCGGTAGGACGGCTAGTATGCGCGCCGCATGCACCGCCGTCGCGCAAGTCAGCACCAGCCACAGCAACCGCGCGCTCATGCTTCTGTTGCTCGACACAGATTGCGATGCACGCTGCGCTCGCTAGCCCGCCATCCCGCCTGCCCCCGCTGACGTTAGCCTGAAACCGCCACCCACACGTGACCTTTCACTACACCCGACTACTAGATAGCTTGATTTTCCTCTCACGATACGCGTGCTTACCGCACTCATTCTATTGAGAAGCTCGCAATAAGTCATAACAAGTCTCGGATATTTTACCTCCTTCCTAGAAAATTCTTATCACTATATTGCTAAATCTAAACAACTTATGTTATGATCGTCGTTATTATGAGATGAGATATTTTCCCGCAATAAAAAGTATCCTGTATGTTGACCTGGATAATCAGCTATCACCATACCAAATTGTATCAAAATCCCTTTAGTGGTTTTCCGTGATGCGGTCACATACAGATAGACAGACAAATTTTTTAAAAACTATAGATTCAGCCTCTGTGTCGATGATAAAGTCTATTTCTATAAGATTTTCCAAAAAATATTTAATGTACAGATTCGGCTTAGTTACAATTTTATTATATGTATAGTTTACATACGTTTACTATTTATGTAATATTACATGAATCCACCGTTTCCAATAAATTACCATTAATAAAATCATTGATATACTCGTAGTTTTAGCATACCAAATCTTTACTGCACTTTTTCAATCCGAGTTAATACTTACTATTGGTTTAATTTATATGTAAGTTAATAACTTTCGTACATATTTTTCTTACGACAAAGAGAACTTATTAAAACTAACTCTTTGATGTCATTTTTCGTCTGTATCGAAGTACTTACTACCACTTTCTGACCATGCTCTACCTTAACTGGATAGAAAACAAACATCTGTATAATCTATGCAAACATCGAACCCAAAACATCTGCCGTGGTAAGTAGGCAGTGGGATTCAATATTAGTCACAGCGGTCAATTAATTTATTTTATATAACTTATTCCTATCTCAGCGGATTCTACAATCTTGTGCACTTTTTATCATTTTCACCTCCAAGCACATTGACCAAATTATCGATGAACTTACATGCATACAGTATTGATAACAAGCATGAACCTACTGCGAATGAATGCATGGTCTAAAGATTTTTCCGTAAAAAAATGAAAAAAGTAGTAGTTATATGTAATTATACTAACCGCCGCGCTGGTATGAAATTTGTATATCCGTATTAATATTATAAATGTAAAAATTTGTGAGTATGGATTTTGTTACTTTTTCACGCCAGACAGACTGAACGAATCTGGATGAAATTTGGCACAAAGATAGATTATAGTCTGGAATAACACATAGGCTACTTTTTATCCCGGAAAAATGTACGGTTCTCGTGGGATAGATTCGTTTTTGTTTGTCACTGTTAGAGACGAACCCGAGTGGAGCGAGGGTGAGCCGCTAGTCGATAATAAAAACTAAATTTTTACTCAGATTGCCGCTGAGTAATAAACTATTTCAGCTTTTAAGGAATATTTCTTCGCTTTTTTAAAATGTGAAGAAATACATATATAAATATTAGATTTTTTGAAAATGCTACAACCACATAAAACAACATTTTTTGTCATATTGTATTTACTATAATATATGTAATATTATTTAAACATACATAGTTGCAAATTTTGCTTTTCTTCGCCAACAGTTACGAAGTGCAGATAGAGGAGAGTGGGCGCCGCCGTGGGCTAGGCCAGCGCGTGCTGCGCGTGCTCGAGCAACTGGCGCGGGCCACACGCATGCGCTGCGTGCGTCTCACCGCACTCACGCACAACCCCTCCGCTTCTGCCTTCTTCAGGGCTTGCGGGTAAGTTTAACACAGTATTTAAAGGTTTTTGATGGTACCTATAATCACGCCCACGTCTTTTAACTGACTTCAAAATGGAGGAGTTTCTTTGTTCGTTTGTATGTGTTTGTTATTGTCCTTCAGGCACATGTATGTATGCAAGTGCTATACCTAAATGCATTTCGCAACGTTAAAAAAAACCATTAGACTTGAGTTTAAGAGCCTGATTCTTAGTGCTACTAATGAAAGGGATTCGTTCTCAGGCATTTTATATTTATTACTAGCATTGCCCCCGGCTCCGCCCGCGTTTAGATGACCAAAAACCTAATTCTTAGGTTTTACATATTAACCCTCAAGAGAAGCACTATCGCTGCTGCGCGATCCAGAAGCAGTGGGTATGCCATACCCGCGTGTCTTTGATTAATAATATCTTTCGATCAAATTGTCCGATATAGAATTTTTTTTTTTCATTTTAAAGCTTAGACAGTGTAGATTAAGAATATATCCATAGAATTGTCATAAAGAAAAAATTATCTTGAATAATATAGAAAAAAATCAACATAAACCCTTAAAATGAGGTGTTTTATTCAAATTACCATATCTAGGCAGAATTTATAGATAAAAAATTTTTCCCGACGGCATTTGAAAGGGAATTAAATGTACTTTTAGATAGTTATTTCGTCATTTAACTGTAATTGATAAAAGATATTTATTTAGTTAGGTAAAGTTCAGTGTTTTTAGAATGATATTACTTAATTAAAAAATATGGATTCATTATTCTTTTATTAATACAAACATTTAAATTACTTTATAAAACTTATATTTTAAATGGATTAATGCTACAAAAAATTAAGAATATAACTTCAAGCTACATTTTTCAGCTTGGTCGACCACGTTTCCTCTTGCCTGATGTACTAGGTATTGATTCAGACTCATTGCTTGATGACTTACTTTCAACAGCTTCTACCTGCTCTTCTTCGCTTCCGTCTTCATCACTCTCATTATGCTGCACTTCAAAAACTGATTCAGTCTCGCTTTCACTTTCTTCGTCGTCAAAAACATCTGCAGCCTCATATAATGCGTTTACTTCAGACGCACGGCGAGTACGAGAACGTGTATTCATTTTGAGCTAGAGAAAAAATGAAAGAAACCGATAAATAAATGTTAAAAAAATAGAAAATCAAATTTTTAATAAAAAATACTATAGAAAATGTAATATTTATAATTTACTTACGAAAAACTGTCACGATCGGTAAAATTTCAATGTAAATACTCCAAAAAATGCACTTGAACTAAGCAATATATATAATAAAACTGACTGATGATATAAAATATCGATCAGAATTCTTTTAAAATAGATATTTTAGAATTCTAATTATATAAATACAAAAAAAGAACTGAAAAACACAATTTTATGCAAAACGTTGAGTCAGATAAAATAACAAAATACTGACGCTACAACAGCACTGGGTAGCGCATACCCATAGACTGACTACGGCCGCCTATATTTTAGTCCGTATTCACATCTCAAGATAACTATGGTGGGGAATCTGTAGTGGGGATAGTAGAGATTTTTCCCCTAGGCAAAGTCACCTTCCCATTGTAACCATTTCTGAAGGAGAAATATTTTTAATTTACACCTGGGTATCCCATACCCAGTGCTTCTCTTGAGGGTTAATATACTCTTACAATGCAGTTTTTGTGTTTTTGTATTTTTCTCAGAAATGAGATATTTTCCCGCGGTAAAAAGTAGCATATAGATTGACCGGGATAACTAGCTATCATCATACCAAATTTCATCAAAATCTGTCCAGTGGTTTTCTCGTGATGCGGTAACAGACAGACAGACAGACAGAAAGACAGACAGACAGATAAAAATTCTAAAAACTATAGATTCGGACTCTGTATCGATAATAATGTCTATTTCAATTAGATTTCCCAAAAAATATTTAATGTACAGATTTGACTTAGAATTTTATTATATGTATAGATTTTAGTCATAATATATAGGATTATAAACTACCTTTATTTGCTTTAGTGAACTTTTTATTAAAGCTTTCTTATTCCATATTCGCTACTATTACTTCTACACTTATTATGGAAAAAAAAATAAAAAAAATAAGCACCTTCAAGGCACTTGAAAGGTCGGTGGCATGTATCATAATAATTCATATCAAAATGCTTGACACTACTCTCCGTCACAGGCAGATCTTTGACAATAATTTTATTCATCGATCTTTGAAGTAGACTAAGATTAGTGATTGAAAAAATGAGTAATGGTTTTAATTGCATTAGCATACAAATCAGAACCCAACGGGGCGTCTATTTGCATTTATAATATAACAGGAACTCTCAATGAGCACCTACGATTTTTTTTCTACTTATCTTATAAATATGATCATAGCATTAGCTTATTTTCACTTAAATTTTCATATCCTTTCTAGACAATCCCTCATTCTATTAGTGAAAACCGTATGAAAATCCATTTAGTAGTTTCTGAGTTAGCCTGAACAAATATTTATAATATGTAGTGATTGTATAATAATAACAATTTCATAGTGGCATATAATACTACTTATTGAACAAAATATGTTGCATATAAAAATGCAAAAAATATAGGCCAGACCCTCCTAGCCCCTTCCCCACTTCTCTATGAAATACCTTTTGTTGGGCTAAAATTTTCCGTATGTCACTCAGGTATATAAGTTATCTTAAAATAGCAATAAATATGCATCTACGCATATAATTTAATGAGATTCTACAACTTTCTCAAAATATTGTAGATGTCTTATTAAATATTAAATTTTTTAATTGCATTTTCTGAGAAAATTTCCTATAGTAATGTATTTTTTACACTATCAGAAAGTTGAGATTTTAACAAACAAAAAGCCCACCGACTTTTTTAAAAGAGCAGATATTTTGACGTGAGAATTTTCGATTGAAAATTAAGGTGCCTTTTCGATATTAAGTCAAAATAAGGTGAAAAAATAAATATTTTAAATAAAAACAATACACTGCCTTATCGCTGTTTTAGCGATAAGGCCGCCTCTTGTGCATTTTGCTACTACTGTATTCTTCTTTTTTTTATATTTCTTCCTATGTTGTGTGTGCAATAAAGAGTTTTTATTATCATTATTATTACAGTGTGTTTGGGACATAAAAAGGTAAGTTTTCACTAAATTTCGTAAAAAAAAAACTTTTTTTTTGTAAAAGATACAAATTAATACCCAAAAACTTGGTTATTTGAATTTTTCACATAAATTTTGAGGTTATGTGAAAAAGTGTAAATACAACAGTTATAGATCTTTTTATTGCCTATAACTTTGCCATTTAACTTTTTTCCATAGGGCTAGTAGTTTTGCCGAAAATCGAGATAAACCGTTTTTTACCCTTAAAAACTCACCCCCTTCTACTTACCTCAATCGCCCGTAAATTATTCTTCCTTTCATTTTTGTTATATTCTTTCCCTTTTCCAGTGGGTTTCATCGTACTATATTTTTTTTTCACTTTTTACCATTTTCAAAGGCTTTCAGCCCTTGTCTATAAAAGAAATAAAATATAACTTAAATTCAATGAATCTTAAATTAAACATTAAAAAACCTCCAAATGTTCTCCGAATCTTAGCTTTCCTGCAGTCATTTTTGGTTAGTTAACAAACTAATTAACCTTAAGAATGATAAAATGGCCAAAAAATTTTTTGTAACCAGATGGCTAATTTAAAAAATATCACCTCGCTATCTTTGAAGGCCGATTTTAGCCAAAGTAGCCTATTAAGCATTACTTTTTTAATGATTATGAAAGTTGAGAGCCTGGAAAACTTTTGAGACCTACTTAGGAACCATGAAGTCACCTGTTTAAATTTTTAATTTAAAGTTGTAAATTTAAGTCATAATTCACCGAACGTAAATTTTTCACTTAACATTTTCATAATTTCCATCAAAGTTACGAAGCTGATTATTTTAAGCATAAAAGTACGACTTATGAAGATTCAGTTGCAAAAAAAACTCGAAAATCTATTCTACTTATTTTAGAACTTTTTTAAGTTGTTCAGTTTGAAAATTCTCAAAAATTTTGAAAAAATTATAACTCAAAAACTTTGGACAATCGCATAACATACATGGGGGATTCGGGTACCCCAAGAGGTGCTCTATCTCTGGACTTCCGCTTGACACTACTTTCTGGGACTGTACTGGACCCTGTATAAATGCGAAGACTTTAATACACAGATTATGAGCTGGAGTACCACATGGCTTAGGTACTATTAGTAATAAATTTTGCCAAAAGGTGACGCTGTCTGAATTTATTTTTTACATACAATGGGTCGCACCCGACCCATGTCGTCTCGCTTCTCGCTGTTATAATAACACCTTAATATAGTAAAAATAATATGAGTATCATACTACCTACGCGTGCAATTATATATAACTTTATTTTAATTATACTGTGAGTAAAACATACGTAAGTAAGAAAAAATAATAGCTTAGTCTGATCATTTCGTTGGTGTTATCTACTCCAATAAATATTACACAACAAGCAATCAAGGTCACAGTTATTAACCTGCAACTGCCTAATGAATTCGTTATTTTTAATATGTGCATATAATCTGTTTCAAACCACACGCGAGCCATTAAAAGTCAAAATATTGTGCAATAAGTGAAAATACCTATGTAATATCAAAAAAAAAATGGAATTCCTTATGTTATGTATTTTTGTAAAAAAGTATTTCATATGCTTATTTATGTTTTTAAATCTAATTTTCCTAAATAACCTCACATTTCAGAAGGTTATTTCGGCAAAGTTCAGACTAGTTCAATTAGGTATAAGAGATATTTTGTAGAACGTAGCGATAGTAACTAGAGTGGTCGTCAACCTGTGACGTACGAGCTGCGTTCTCTGATAAACTTGTATGTCTTTTTTAACATTCTTGTTTCTATTACTATTTATTTATTTATTCGTTTATTTGTTTATTATACAAAATCCACAGCTAAATCATTACATAACTAATACAAAGAGATAGTATCTTAATACAGGCCATAAATTGGATTTAAATTATTTATTTAAGTGAAATCAATCTTTAAGCGGATAAATTGGAGTAAAAATGGTTTGTATAAAAATTCTCGTATTATTTGCTTCTAAATGAAAATACCTACTTAAAAATAAAAATTTCTTGGGGCGAAGAAGTTATAAATAAATCAAAATTTGAACCTTACAGTAAAATAAAACCTACTGCAATTCTATTGTAGCTAATTAGACATGATAATAAGTTAATCGCGCGTTGTAAACCTCTAGGTATTGACAAATGCGCCATTAATGAGTAATATTAGACTGGTTCTTATATTCAAATAAACCAGATAATATGTTTTAATTAAATTAGTTTCAATAATATAATCAATACCAAACAGAGTTGTCTCTATTTACCTTTTCATTTAACGCTTATTCATGCCGTACTATGTTTAATTTATAATAACATTCTGAGTCGAATCTGTACATTAAATAATTTGTGGAAAATCTTATTGAAAGTTTTTATTATCGATACAGAGGCCAAATCTATAGTTTTTAGAATTTTTGTCTGTCTGTCTGTCTTTGACCGCGTCACGAGAAAAGCACTGGACAGATTTTGATGAAATTTGGTATGATGATAGCTGGTTATCCGGATCAACATATAGGATACTTTTTATTGCGGGAAAATATCGAATCCCTGAGAAATCTTTTAAATTAATAGAAACCGGACCCAATTGTTTATTTAATATTATATTATTTATAATATGTGAGCACGAGACGCTCGCGTGTAACGGGTAGACTGCACACTGCAGATTACGTACTATACGTCGTGTGTGGTCAGTACTCAGTATTCGTCCGCTATTGAGAAAGAGCGAACTACAATCAAAGCTCACTCGATATACCTACACTCGAGTTTGAAAATCAAATGTCAAATCAAAATATTTTATTCAGCATTAAATTATTTCAATTTTTTACTGAACGTCATGAGTCTACTACCAGTTCGGAAAGAAGAAGACCTGAGAAGAACTGGCGAAGAACAAAATGCTTAAACTTGATTTGAATAATTATTTAACGTCCCATTACTGGCCAAGGGCCTTCATTCAATGCGGTGAAGTGTGGACTATAATCCCACACGACAAAATGGCCAAATGCAGCCTGACGGATTTCACACGTTTTTTAATTACTGGATTAGCTCTCTAAGATCATCTCTATCGATACATCTCCACGATGTTTTTCTTAAAGAGATTTAGATCCTGAGACGACAGATTCTCAAATTCAATAAAGATTCCATGGTTTCATCAGGAACCAATTAAACTAATTCGTACATCGAAATGTCTATAAATGATGGTGTATATGTACTGATTTATTATTGTCGATGAATTAGTCATGTAAAAACAGTAAACTGAAATTCGTTTTATTAAATACATAATGATTTTTCCTATATATACTTTATATAGGAATTAGATTTTTCCTATACTCACATATGTCATTTTGTAATATGTAATAGTTCATCAGTTTGCGTATCATCTCTCTTAGATACCTACTAGTAGGTACTACGTAACTAGAATCGCAGCAAGGGTAAAATATGTACATTACATATTATGTCTCCCGACTGCATACATACCTACTTCTTTGTTGCGTTTCCTTCTTCCCTTGTTTGTGTTAGTCGTTTTAATTTTATTTTATAATCTGTATTGCATAAGTTATTATATATTATAGTACCTATTTCCCTATTACAAAGGAAATTGTTAAAATAACAATATGAATCTCTCTGAATTAATTAATTTCATCGAAACACAGTAGACCTTGTATATAAACAAAACCATCTTTTTTAAACGTTAAACTAATTTACATTCAAATTGATAATTTTGTTTGGCTTTATATTAAATATAATAAATACTTTTCAGGTACACCCTAGATGAAACTAGTCCGTCTAGAGAAGAAACTACACACTATGAAATATTAAGTAAGACCACGGAACCTATGGAAGGGTATGATGATGAACAGGATCAAAATCACGAATAAGAGTAATGTACACTACATTAGTCATACTCGTGCCACATATGTATAAAATTTTATAAAATTAAATTCATAATAAAATTAAATTCATAAATTAAATATGAAATAAACCAATGTTTATAGTAACAGTTTTTCATTGCAATTCCACTAAATAGTAAATACAAACGATAAGTTTCTCATACAAAGATAAGGCGATGATTAATGAGCGCTAGTCAATATCAGAGAGACGCGACCGGTCGTCTGCTCTATTCTTCTGGAATAATCCTAATTCCGATTTGTGAAATATATTTAGATCTTAATTTAATGCATTGTTATCGATATATATGTACATATGTATACTAAAATTCTGAGTCGAAACTGTACATTAAATATTTTTTAGAATTTTTGTCTGTCTGTCTGTTTGGAAACACATCAAGAGAAAACCACTGGACAGATTTTGATGAAATTCGGTAAAATGATAGTTTGAGACTCTGGGAAGGACATAGGGTAGTTTTATCCCGGAAATCATTCCTTAAGGGGGTGAAAATGGGGATGAAAGTTTGTATGATGAATCAACCTAGGGATGAACACGAGCGAAGCGAGTGTGTGTGTGCGCTAGTATATAATTACACGTTTTTAGAACTTCGAAATTCAGCCCTTAACATCTTATAACATAAAGCCAAAGTTATAAAGCAAAGGTTTGTTGTTTTTTGTACCTTGAACGCGGGCGAAACCCCGGAAATTGCTAGTATTTTAATAAGTATACAATAATTATTATTTTCTCGTTAAATGTAAGAATGCCCTTTAGGAAAATCTACTTTTAATATGAATAAAATAATATAGACAATTAGCGCATTGTTTGTTTGAACCATTATAGATAATCTAAGCACAAATTATTAAGTATTATAACATCTTTTTAGTCTTGCACGTATTCTTTTTCTGTTATTATGTACAATTGCAATTTCTGTTTTTTTTGTCTATTTACGTTACGTGTAGTATAAAAATCGTCAAAGATAAAGGATAATCTATACATATAATAAAATTGTAACTAAGCCGAATCTGTACATTAAATATTTTTTGGAAAATCTTATTGAAATAAACATTATTATTGATACAGAGGCCGAATCTATACTTTTTAGAATTTTTGTCTGTCTGTCTGTCTGTTACCGCATCACACAAAAACCACTGGAGGGATTTTGATGAAATTTTGTATAGTGATAGTTGGTTATCCTTTTTTTTTTTAACGTTGGGAAATGCATTTACGCACGAGGTGTGGGACTCACCGGCAAAGCCAGTACTACCCACTAAAACCCAACAAAACCTTCCCCCGTCTTAATGGGGCGTCGCAGGATCGCTTACGCATTCAACTACGACGCCCCGACGGCAGGTCTGCCGAAGCAGACCACAACAACCACGGGGTTGCTCCACAGTCCACTCTGCTATCAGAGAAGTACCAGGAGCAACCCGCATGGTACACTGCCCTCCGAAGAAGGCCACCTCCCACCGCACACCGAAGTGGGCCACCTCCCTGTGCGTTTCTTGGCTTCGCGCCCGGTTGGGTTGCCGGGCACTACTGAGCCCCCCCACCACGACAAGGTGAACGCACGTTGGGGGGATAGTTGGTTATCCGGGTCAACATATAGGATACTTTTTACTAGGGGAAAATGTCTCATTTCTGAGAAAAATACAAAAACTGCAATGTAAGAGTATACTATATTAGTAAAACGTAAAACCTAAGAATTTGGTTTTTGGTCACCTGAACGCGGGCGGAGCCGCGGTCAATGCTAGTTCATAATATGTATGTATGTATGTACATGTTACTAAGCTATAGGTAGCTTACATGAAATTTAATATTAAACTTAATAATAATAAAGACACTACTACATTTAGAGGTTACCTACTCAAAATTCCATACATGTTCTATAAGTATTGTTAGTTTTAATACTTGATGTAAGTTTAAATGCCTACTGCGAATTTTTAGTGCCTATATAGGTAGTACCTAGTTGTCATGGCAAGGTGTATGTGTTCGATATATGTACAACGCACACATCGATGGTACAATCATGATGATACTATGTTAAAAACGTTTACAAGAGATTTGCAGTAGACTTGCATCATAATTAGATGTATACAATTAATATATTCAAACAGACAAACATATTTATATACCTATATGTAGATAATTTATTTATTTATAATCATATATAATTTTATATTAATAATAATGAATTATGATTTTAACGTAAAGATAGTAAAATCTTCCAATGCTGGATTACAATTAATCGATTAGACTTTGTTAAAAGGTCACAAACATGAGAAAGTTTAGAATAATCAGTTAAATTGTAATATACTTATTAATTAGGTACATAATATATTCGTAATATCGTACATAGGTTTTAAGGTCAATTCATAGATTAGGTATTATTTACGATTGTAATATCTAATTCATCTCACATCTGTTTGAACAAAAGACATCATAATATCTCAACGGTCACTAGGTACTTAGTTGTAATTAAAACACAAAGGAATCTATCTTTATAAATAAAAATGAATCACCAAAATATATGTACACGCATAACTTCCGATCGACTTCACCAAATTGGATAATTTTTTTTTGTTGTTGTCAGGACAAGTTTTGTATAGAAGAAAATAAAAAGATTTTTTTTTACTAAAATAAGTTTTTTTTAATTTCATGATATGAAAAGTGAGTGAGTGAAATAGTTTTCATCCCGGAAATCATACCTTAAGGGGGTGAGATTGGAGATGAAAGTTTGTATAGGGAAGCCAGCGAGGGACGAACCCGAGCGAAGCGAGGGTCGCTAGTACTTTAATAAATTAAATGATATTTTATTTGAAAGAAATTATTTAAGCTGCATAAAACGGCCAAGCCTTTAATGTGTAATTGATTGAATCTATACTAATATTATTAAGAGGTTAAGTTTGAAAGTTTGTGAGTTTGTATGTAGGGGTAATCTCTTAAACTACTGATCCGATTCTGAAAATTCCTTCACTCATAGAAGTTATATTATCGCCGAGTGCTATATGCTATTTTTTATTCCGATAAAAATGATTAATTAAATAACTTTAATTGAAATCGGAAGAAAAGTAGCAATCGAAAAAAATACTTTATAATTATTTACATGTACTGCTTAGTAGGTACGCCGTACGTGCTGCGTAAACGGTTTTAAATAAAGCGATTAAATATGATGAAAAGACAGATACGCACCCGAACGAAGCGGGGTAAGTCGGCAGTAAAATATAATAAATACTCTTACATTTAGTAAATTTCCTACGTTTATTTACAAGAAAATATCAATTATTCAGTTATCCATCAGAACAAGATTTAGAAGAATAAAATATAGCCAATACAAAATACGAGTACCTACAGGTATTTTGAGCAAATTCCTTGCAGATTATAACTAACCAAAGTAATTAATTTTTTATATGCATAGGTAATGTACCTAAAACTATACATTTATGTACATTATGCCTATAAAAAAATAAGTAAGAAAGTTTGTTACTCATAATAAGTAGTAGGTACCTAATATAAATTGCTCTCATTATATCCGAAAACTTTATTTTTATATTTATGTATAATATGTACAATAATTTCATATCAAAATGAGCGGCTGTTGAGGGGTACGGTTCTTTCGGTCTTTTTTTTTATTTCGAATCCAGGACCGCCAATATTATAAATGGTATCGTTAGTATGGACGTGAACCTCACACCACTAAACCGTATAGAAAAGCCATCAATTTATGAGATATAACAGATACCTTTAGATCTTCGACTGTCTATTACCATCTAGAAAACTAATCGAGATATCAAAAAGTTTTATTCTTATTTTATCGTTTTATTTTTCAAAAATATATCGAATTCCGTCAAAAAAATATAAAAAAAAATCATTGTTCAATTTTTGAGTATCGATATCTCGAAAACTAAGCAAGATATCGAAAAAAAATTATTCTTACTTTTCGTCTTATTTCGTTGAGATCTATAAAATCCGTAGCGCTACTTCAAATCGTAGCGTCGTAAGAAGTTTTGCCGCTGTTGAGATGTTCTGAACTAGCTCACTTTCATTAAGTAGATTTTTAAGTTTTTATCTGTTATTATGTGTTTCTATTCTTTACATAGAGCTATCAATCAACTATAGTTTCTACATCTAATGGCGTATCACATCTACTTTCATTAGATTCTTCGCTTGAAAACGAATTGCTTAAAGTAGCATTCAATTGATTTCCTTCCCTTACAGATTGTGCATGTCCTACGTCACATGAATAGATTTCACTTGGAGACGAGCACCAAACTTCGTTTAAAATATTTCTTTGTGGGGAAGCAGTTGAAGGCAACACTACTGCATGTGGCGGAGTTATGGTCCCAGACCTTTCTCTTCGCTCTCGAGCTCTTCTGTTTTGAAACCATATTTTGATCTAAAACAAAAGAGTATCTAAATAATATTAATTCATAGTTAATTTTTAAATATTATCTAATATCTTCGTATGTTATACTTAGGTACATATCACATAGTTCACACTTGATGAATTAAGAAAATGCCGCCTTATTATATTTACTACTCCCTACTATTATACATATTATATATTCCTATGGTTTCGATCATTCTGAAATGTGATGATTTATTGTATTTTTTAAATGCTACAAATTCTTGCACAAGCATACAACTCATAAAGAACTCTTCTTTTTAGGGTTTCGTACCTCAAGAGGAAAAAAGAAACCCTTATAGGATCACTTCGTTGTCCGTCCGTCTGTCTATCTGTCAAGACACTTTTTCTCAGAAACTCGTAAAGATAGTTGAAATTAATATCACATACTCAGGCTTGCAATTCCAAATATGGCCGATTATGTCGCATATTTTGACGCTCGCTAGAGAACTCGGACGGGAATCAAAACCTACTTCTTACTTACAAAACGTAGGTAGTTCCCGTTGACCTAGAATTTTAAAATTTAACAAGAAGCAAATGAAAAACCGACAAATATTATCGGCTGAATAATTAATTATAAAATATTATTCTTCCGAGTGCCGATTATCGGACGACTAGCAACAGTCATTTTTATGCTAAGTAGGTAACCTTGTATTCAGCCCTTTTTTTAATGTCCCACTGCTGGGCACGGGCCTCCCTTCAATACGTGGGGGGATCAGGCCATAGTCCACCACGCTGGCCAAGTGCGGGTTGGCGGACTTCACATGTCTTTCGAAAACTTGCTAGGTTCTCTCATACATGCAGGTTTCCTCACGATGTTTTCCTTCACCGTAAGGCAAGCGGTAATCATGTTAGAAATGATTCGCACATGAAAATATAATAAATAATAATAAACCTTAATGTTATAAAATATATAATGAGATAAAACAGTTGCCTATTATCTATTGCCCAAATCCAAGACACTCACCCGATCATCTCGTAACTGTAGAGCTGCTGCTAAAGCTCGTAACGCAGGTGGGGCTAGATAAGGCGCACGCGCATAAGCTGCTTCTAGCGCCGACGCCTGCGCGCTCGTGAAAGGCACCCGCGCATGCCGACCGGAACGTCGCGCCCGGCAGGCGTTAGGTCCGCCTATCCACATATTTATTGTTTAATTTATGTTTTTATATATTATTCTATTCATTTTAAAATAAATAATATCAAATTTTATTGTTATAAGTCATAGTTATTCCGTATTCATAGCACTGTAGATCTATTGGATTTTATTACGGTAAGTAAAGTGAGAGCGCCAAAATTTAATTTTCCTCTTTATTTTATACCAACTTTTCATTTCTAAACAATTGTATTATTGAATTAATTTTGAAATAAAACAAAGATAAAAATAATATCTACTAACGTGGAAGACGTGGAGGCTGATATCGCGTGCAACATAGCCAGCTTGGAATCTGACTATTTTCTTCGGGACTTCTGGAATCGTTACTACTTAAAATTCTTTCGATACTAAAATCAGAACTACTGCACTTAGCACTAGACGGCACTTGCGAAATGTTCATTTTTCTATTATAAATTATCTAGGTTAACAATTAGTGATGAGCTAACATCATCATAATGCTTAACAAAAATGGGTCACTTTATCCTATTTGTTACTTTTATAGGTATACAGTAAGGGATGGGCCTAATAAGCCACGCCTACTAGGGTTGGGGTTGCTGGAGTCCCTGTTTCATATTAAGATGCTTATCAGGACCGCTATCAATGGTCCGCACGCACCAATGGTCACGCGAGTGTTGTGACGTTAGCTCATTCATACAAAACTAAATTGAATGAGAAATGGATACAGTACACAACAAAAGGATGTTATTACTTTAAGGGTATGTGGGAAAATTAATTTGTAACTTGTATTATGTTACCTTTGTTTGTGAATTATAAGATATGTAATATGAGACAGTATTGTGATGGCTAATTAAAATTTTATAAATTTTTGGCAAAATAACAACAGTACAGATGTACCTAATAACCTACTAATAAAAATAACCTAATAATAAGTACCTACCTAAATATAATTATATATTAATTTTATTTTTACAATAGAATTAAATTTAAACTAACTTAGTAATATTATTTCAATGTGACTGCAAAATCTACTTACAATTAGATAGTTTATTAATAATTCTCTTGTACAATGTACATTATACGTCGAAATCTGAAGGTGTAACAAACAACAAGACACCTTTTGTATACAAACTTTCGATTTTATAATAAGAGTCTGATTCGAATTCGAATATTAAGAATCGTTTTTGTAGATAGGTACTATATCTAATATTTTATAATATTATTATTTAATCTATACAAAGGCTTAAGGCTTGATTTTCCAAGGCGTACGTACATACGTTGTACATACTATATGTATGTACATTTGGACCTGTTTAATATGAGTATATACATAAATTTTGTAACAATAAAACCTGTATCAAAATTACTAATATTTATAGATTGTTTGTAAAAGGTTTTAAATCTCTGGAAATATTTAATTCGATTCTGTAAAAAAATCACTCATACAATACAAAGCTTCATTATTTTCGAAGATATAGTATATAGGCTTGGTTGTTTCTTCGGCACGCGTTCAGTTATGGCTTTGAAATTAAAATACCTATTAAATATGAAAGACTTTTAAAAAAAATACATATATCTCGTGATAACGAAAGGTTCCTGCAAAATAGTGAATAGCAACTTGTATGAAAGTCATAATTGTGAACGGTTTATCCAGAATCTAGAAGGTAATTTAGATATACTTTACTGTATGCAGTATGAATTTAATAGTTATGCTAATAGCACAGGATTTAGCTAATTTGAGTCCTTAAATTACATTTTCAAATGTGTGTGCTAGTATTAGCATGGCAGTTTTAAGGATAAACTACATGACGAAGCGCGAACACTTTACATTAAGCGAACAAAATTGCCTTAGAGGTGCCTCCAAAATAGTAAACATTGTATCCACCTCTAACTTTTGAAGTATATGTAGGTCGGAAAACGCTTGAAGAATTGGTGATAATAGAGTTTCCAAAACTACTTTCAAGGAAAAAAAATGTTCTAAATATGTTAAGCAGTTTTAAGATGTGAGATTTTCCGTTTCACGCAATCGTCCGCACAATAAACTTTGTACTCGTATGTCATAGTAACACAATAAAATACAAACTTATGTCGTCATTAAAATAAATATCGTAAATGGGTAAATATTTTATTTTACTTTACAAATTATTATGTTAAAACAAAATAAAACGACTATTTCACGCATTACCTGTCTTTTACTAGACAAGCTTCTCTTTTCTTGTCTTGGGTTTACCTGTTAAATACAATCGCTGAGACTCGTTTCTTAATAACTATTTAGGTTCTTAACTAGGTATATTGATCTATGTACATTTATCTAAATCTATATAAAATAAATTAAAAATTTATAAAACGCCCTGCGCAAATTGTCATTTACGAATACACTGGCACGCGTGAAGCACTTAATCAAGTAATCATGCGCCAAAATGCCTTACAACATTTTGGAAAAGAGCTGATACTCTTACACTGCTGAACCGATATTAACCAAACAGAGCTAAGAAGTAAGAACCACTGCAAGGAAACTGGCTTTCAAATGAAAAAAAAAACAGCATCGAAACCGGTTCATCCGTTTGAGAGCTACGATGCCACAGACACACACACACACACACACACACACACACACACACACACACACACACACACACACACACAGACATCGACATCAAACTTATAACACCCCTCTTTTTGCGTCGGGGCTTAATAAAAATGAATGTTGCTAAGCGCAAAACTCGAGAGCTACTCGGCCAAATTTTTTTTTCGTATGTTCCTTGAGGCACACGGAAAGTTTTAATAAAGAGAAAAAAATGAAAAATTCACGAATTAAAAATTAAAACTTATATGGCTAACGCTGGCTAATAACTATATCTATTTTAAACGTACCTATTTCTTAAAAAAATATATCAAAACTCTATAATTAAAAATACAACTTAACTAATACTACTAGTATAGTATTATATGATCTGTGCTAATACTCTAGTTACTTCTCTATATAACATCTACATATATAGGTAGATATGTATATAATATAACAACACGATACTATTTAAGAGTCTTCTGAGACTTTCTATCTATACACATTAGACTTTTAAAATGAGTTTAATATGTTAATATTGATAGGAGTTGGCAAAATATCCTGAAAGATAAAATCAGCGTTCTAGTTGAATAACGTTGCTCAAGTGGCACATTATTTAATTTCCAAACCGCACCGCCATACAATAAGATATCAACAATAGTAGTAGATGTTAATCCATATAATTGTTACAAATGTACTCGTAAAATGTCACATTCTGGACCACAATGGACAATTCACGACTATTTAAATATTGCAGATGCTCACAATAAACGCATTACAATAAACGCAGATAAGTGATAGGTCCTTGCTGCTTTACGTAGTATATTTCCTGGCCTGATCATTTTTTTCAAGGTATGATTAAACTGTGACTGCCCCAAGCTTTTACATTTTATTCTGATTAATAATTCAAAATTCATACATAGTAATGTCTAATAAATTTTGTACAAATAAAACTTTAAAAACTTTATGTTTAAAAAATTTTTTCTTACGAATACAACTTAAATAAGAGCTTTGCAAAGATATTTAAACCTATAAAGGTCAATTAATATCAATCATACCTAGAGTCTAGTTATTATACAGCGCACAGCGCAGTATCAACGCGAGTCACGCTGCGTCCAAGTTATTAGATCCACAATTTTGAAAGCGACATTGAAATTTTTTGTATGCCTCTTTTTTGTGTGCATTCAAGCCGAACTTAAGAGTTTTAATCACCTATTCCCAAATGCAAACAAACAAATGAAGGTCAGGTGTTAATGTATTACGTAAGTCATTTAATGGAAAAAAATAATTGGCTAATATAAGATTGATTTTATTTACGTATGTATGTAAATATTAACTACATATATAATTATTAAAGAACTTACTAATAGATATTTTATTGTATACCTTATTGTAAATATTGTGATTAATAACATGTTATACGTATAATACAATTATAAGGCAGAAAGACCTTCAGGTAATAGAGATAGTAAAACGCGCAGTAAATATAAAGTATGTATGTATGTCTCAGACTGCATAATATCTGTTTTTCCATTATGTTGGTTTGTCAACTTGTTTCTCTATAATTCGCTTTTTACGTAGTCCTGTTTTTTGTTTTTTCATTTAATTATTTATTTACAGATTAGAAGATAAAAAGTCCATGCAATATTCCCATTTTTATTTTTAATAATTTGAATATACGTTATCAATATAATTCTAACGTCGTATTATACATTAAAAGCGGTTCAGCCGCTTAAAAGTTATGAAGGAATATAGGGTTAGATATACATTATACCTACATACAGGTCAAATGAATAAATATAGGTCATTAAACAGTCTAGAAAAAGAATTTTGTAATCTATGCCAATTATTAACAAAAATAGCTCAAATTATTTAACAGGTAACCCGTGAGAATTTGAAGCATTTTAAAATTTAAATCTGCATCTTTCTTGCAAGTACAAGTTTAATAATCTCTACAGGGATCTTTAAAACAAGTTTAGCGACCAAAAATATAACAATCAAATAATTTGGCAAGGTTGCACAAATAGCGATATTGGTCAGCGAACAGGTGATATTAATAAAATGTAGAGCTGTAAAATAAACGAAAATGTGTCTAAATAATAAACAAATAAAACAAATAAACAAAAAGTAGACTTCCATGGCAGGAAAAAAACCGTGATACGTACCTATAAACCTAGTACCTACCTAGTAACAAATATATAGATTATTTTAACTTTAAATAAATCCCATGAGCAAAAAATTAAACAAAAAGAGATGTACATAAAAATTTTAGGTTTTTACAATTTTACTAACAATTGAAAAGCAACTTTGCTACAACATATTGTTATTCTTAAAAGTGCAGTGTTATTTTGTTTTATTATTTTTAAAGGAAACTTATCAATGAATACATAAATCGCCTATGATTGACGCAGTAACTCGGAAGTCGGAGAGTTAAAAAATCGTGGTATTTTCATATTATTATCCTATAAAAATATTTTTCATCCTATTCAACGCCCATTGTTTGAACCTATGAATGAAATTGGACAAGTGTGAGATATTTACCTTGTATATAAAATAATCAATATAATATTCATTTTATTGGCATAAATTGTATTACACAGTATTTTTCAAAAACAAATTACATACATATTTTTGTTCTGTTACGCCAAAGAAGTATTACTTCTTATGTGCGTACATAAGCAGGTACCTAAAAACACACGCGGTTTTTTTTGGTATTCGACAATACTATTATTTTATAACATTCGATACTTAAATTTCTATTAATTAGTCTCTGAGTAAAACAACTAAGATATAATTAATAAGATAGACGGACATAACGATATTATAAAGGTTTCGTTTTTACTATTTAGCTACAAAACCTAAAAATGTAAGTGATTCTTGATAACTACATAAAATTTAGATCCTATTATACGTGGGGTAGCTTTTATAAAAAAGGCTAAGGTTATGTTATAGAATAAACGAGTATCAGAGTTTCAGTAAGATAAACTAAAATGGGAATATAATAACGTTATAAGCCTCGACGTGTGTCAAGTAGATACACAAATACGAGTGCACAACGAATTGTGAGCTCAGTTAGCGACCAAGGCTGCTGCAAGCAGAACAGTCGACTGGGTTTTAAAACACGATTTCTTTCTATTTTTATACCCTGATATCACGCAAATTCATAACTGCAATTACTTTAAGTGCGTATAAAGGACAACAAAACAAAATGTCTTTTCCGGAATATTTTGATTTAGAAGGTGGAGACCGCATGCCGCGAATTGGATTTGGAACATGGCAGGTAATATAATTATTAATTTCAATTGCTTTGTTGATGACTTTATTATATTAATAATTACTAAACTAGATTGAATAGAAATAATGAATTGAAAATAAACAACACTAATATTGCCAGTACCGGTTATCGGTTGATACCGGTGCATGTTACTCTTTAAATTAAATACAGTTATCGCACAAGCAGAACAGGTATAAGTGTATGACTCATTTATTTTGTATCTTTACTATAATGTTATAAATGCGAAAGGATGTTTGTTGGTCTGTCCGTTTTTTATGTTGACAAGGTTTATGGAAGAATGATTAGGCTCTTCTTATGATAGCACATCTACTGCTTTCCATTCTAGTGCTTTCAGGTTTTCATGTCCTTATAAAGTTATTATAATAGACACGAAAACGTAAGCTGAGTCAGGTTTGGTAACTTATTATAAAATATATTTTAAAAAGTTATTAAATTATCCTAAAAATAGAAGTACAATAGCTAATTACCCAAATAGTACTTGAATTACAATACAAATATTCTCGTGGGAAACAATTGTTAGAAACAGTTGCATTTCATATTGTCATAGGGTAAGCTTGAAATCGCAGGTTTAATTTAATGTTGGGTGCGATAGCCTATATAGACGTTTCACTCAGTCTGATGGAGATGGAAAAAATACAACACTTAATAACGGCATACACCATACATTGTAGTAGTCCACAAAAAAGAGAATGTAAATAAATGAGGAAGTAGTTAATAAACACCACAACTAAAAGATATATTTTGTATACAGATTGGTATTACAAATACATGGATTTTCTCATGGCTTAGTACTACAAAGTGGCTTGCTGTTATTCATGAACATGATCGAGCCGGTTCGCTATAGTTTTTCTTTTTGCATTATTTCGTTTTAATCTTATATGACGCTTTAAATAATTTTTGAAAGCGTTCCATTTTGATTTATGTACATTTGTAGTAGAGTCGAATATAGCAAACGGTTTTTCACAACATTCTGAGATGTCACGATAGTCGGAACAACACGAACACTTCCCACTGCAAAACGAATATGTTTCACTGTCGTCATGATCCCCGCTGGAAGGAGACAACCCGCGAGAAGTAGTTGCTGGAGATGTGTTATCATATGACCATTTCTCTTTCACATTTTCAGCTATTTCAGAACACACATTTTTAAATGACATGATATATTGAAATTTAATTAATTTTGAGAACTAATTATGATTAGTCGATGCCTATACGCCCCATTTTAGAATATTTTTGTATGTATTCCGATTAGATGTTGATATTTCAATTTCTAGTTTTTGTATGAAGTATTTATCATTGTCATCGGTGATCGGCACTCGGATGTAAAGATTATAAAATATATATGATAAAACACAACCAGAAACTTTTTTCTAATATTACTGTCTTTTACGTTAAAGTATAATAAGTACCTAATTGTTAGTTATTATTAATTCATTATACGTTTAATATTTATTAGGCTCCACCAGATGTTTTGGAGAAATCCGTGGATGAAGCTTTGGCGGCAGGATACAGACATTTTGACTCGGCTCGTGCATATGAAAATGAAAGTGCCTTGGGGAGTGCTCTCAACCGCTGGATTGGCGGGGATCCGGAAAAGAGAAAAGAACTGTTTGTAGTCACTAAACTACCACCTGGAGGTATGTCTTGCTGAATATTGATTATATTTCAATGGCTCATGACGTGAACGAGAATCAAAAAAGATGTATGAATTAAACATTACTTTTACTGTACTTAAACTAAAAATTGTAAATATATAATCACATTTTGTAACGCTAAGTAATTTCAAAGATATTTTATTTTGAAAAGAACTTATAAAGATAGTTGTATTTTTTCTTAACTTTTTGTTTTCAAGTTTGCCGCCTAAATAAAACAAAAAAAATTGTTGCCTGCATTTTAGGTATATTTAAAACAAATTATACTTAGGTACTACTTCTAGAAATATATTCCACGTTTATTATAACTTTTAAGGTAACAACCCAGAACTAGTTGAACAATATTTTAATTCATCGCTTCGTGACTTGGGATTAGATTACATAGATCTTTACCTCTTACATGTGCCATTCGGTTTCGAGCATATTCCAGGAGATCTGCATCCAAAGAATCCAGATGGAAGCATGAAGTTTGATTATAAAACTGACCTTCTTGGCGTATGGAAGGTAAGTTGCAGTACCTAAAGAAAATAAATTTTTTAAAGGTTAACCGGAACTTAATGACAATCAAAATATAAACAACAAATCTATGAGCAAAAAATTAAATTTGCGTGTTAAATTCTGAAACCTTATTCAGATGAAATACATATATTTAGATTTTATTTATAATAATAATGTCCTCCCAATCGATTTCGGCCACGGCGGCCAATATCATTGATATTAGCCATCTGCGCAGGAGATATTATAGTGCACAAGCATACGCGCAGACATAACGTACACTCTCTATTCCTGTTACTCTCATACTCCGGTAGACGACTATTCGAAACGACCAGTGAGGCATCCATTAATTACGTGAGGCTTTTAGGACGGGAGGGGGTCGAGCAAAACCTCACTTAATCTCGCGTGGGGGAAGGGGTGGTCTCGGCAAATATCGCGTAATTTTTTTCCGCAAGAAACAGTGTAAAATTGCGAGAAGACTGGATTTATTTAAGTAAAAGATGTTTCTCCACTAAAATATGGCTAAATCATATATAATAATATTCAATGCGGTTTAATTATGCACTGACAGAAGAATTTATTAACTATTAATAAATTCATTTTTTTGGAAACAATTTATTCAATTAATTATGAACAAATGTTTCTTAGCATTCAATAAATATTCGTTAACCATAAATAAATATTTATTAATTGTAAATCAATTACTTTGGAGTGAATATTTCTTTTTCATATACGGTGCGATGAGAAGATCATTCATAAAAAAATAATGCCACAACCTTTTGTAATAAATATACGATGCACTAACAATTTTCAGTGAAAAAAAATCTGTATATGTATAACTTATTAAGACCATTGTTTTGTTATTAATTTTATTTTCTCCACATTTAAAAAAATCACCTGAGATTAGGGGAGGCGGGAGGGGGTCCAGCAAAATCTCACGAAATTTTACCAAGGGGAGGGAGGGGGTCGAAAAATCGCTAAAATTGTCTCACGTAATAAATAAATGCCCCTGAGTTAATGCGCAGAACCGATAACTTTATGTGCTATCTGAGGCACGGGGATGAAACACCGCCAGGAGTAAAGAAGTTGCCGGGGTTTCTTTTCTATTTTGTTACTGAGGCTTACTAAACAGAACGACTCAACAACTAAACTTGACCCGATCCGGGACTCGAAACTGGACTATCCGGATGTGCAGTCATCATATTATATGCGAACCACTACACCACCGAGGCAATTAAATTATTTTATTGCTTTCTGATTAAATTATTGAATATCTACTATGAGAATAGAATATAAAAGTAGGTATACCTAACTACATATAAACTAAAAATTATTCATTAAAATTAATTCTTCAAGTTTATAGTATTATAAAATATACTTTGGTATTTGCACTAATTAAAAAAATAGGACTTCTCTTATTAGTTATTTCTACAAAAAAAAAATGAGCCTATGTTTTGTAGATGAGCTTAAATTGTCACCAAAATAAAAAATAAAAAATGAAAATAAAGAAACAAATATTCAATTATAGTTTATAATAATCAAAATACATGTGATAACCGAATATAAACTATTTTGTTGCTTTTGTACTACCCACGTTCTGGTAAACCTAAAATCATAAAATACAATATTTTTATATGTAGGTATACCTATTTTGTTGTTTAGCGACAGACTACTTAGTGATAAACAAATTTTAAGGCTTAAACCAATATAGGTACATAGTGGAACAAACGAACGGGATAAGAAAGAAAAGTACCTCAAAAATTGAACGAATTAAAAACTACAAAAACCCCTTTTACTTTTATAAAAAAAAACAACTACACCTACACAGCAGACTTGTAAACTATTTGTCGATATATTAACTTTTTTTATTTACAAGAATGATCAACGTCATTGATAAACGGTAAAATGTGAAGTAACATCACAAATTATAGTGTTCTTTAACGCCAGAATTTATAAATTATATCTACATATCTGTTAAAATTATAATGGTTGTATCATTTCTTAAGAGCAGTGAATTTTCGGAAAATAAGGATATTAAAAGTGAAATAATAACAAAAAATGTATATAATAAGTATCGGAATGATGCTATATACAAAGAATGTAGTTATATTAAATGTGTAAAAAATAAACCTATTGTTAAAGATTCTAAAATCACAAAATATCCTGAGAACGGGCAAGTAAAAAGTGAACGTTACGACAAATTTTCTTGGACAAAGATATACAGATCTCCATTACCGAGGCGATACTCTATTAATGATAAAATAATGAATCAAGCAAACTCATCCATAAAAATATCAGATACAGAAAGAAACAAAGGAGAACATTATGCCAATGTGTTAAAAGTTACTGCAGAAACTTCTATGACATCATTCATAAAACCAAAATCAAAAAAAATAAAATGTTCTAAGATATTACCTAAATGCTTCTGCCCTTGTTGCTGCGGAGGTGAAGATCGTTTACAAGCGTTTGAAATACCATATAATAATCAAAGTACCACGGATTCCTATGAAAGTGTTGATCTTAACAGAAATTCTATGACTAGTTTTCCAATCAATATAGACGCCTCCCTTATGAGTATGATTTACTTGCAGAGGAATCCAGAGCAAAGATTTGTTGAAATTTACACAAAAATATTAAAATCAATAGTCCACAATGCGTATAGAAATTTTTTATACATATTTGCTACAAAAACTGATGCTTCTGATAAAAATTGTCCAGAATTTACAAAAGCTACTGTTTTATGAGTAATATTTTTGATTATATACAGATTTGTATTTTTATATTTTTTAAGATAATACATATTTAAAAAATATTTTTAGTTCATTTTATGACAGATGTAAGTCAACATTTTCACGTGTCATACTAAGAGTAAATAACTAAAATCTTAAAAATAAAATAACAATAACGTAAAATGAAATTAATACTTTTAATATATTTTGCCATACACACGTCCATCATTTAATTAATGGTCTCGATAACGTGCAACAGCCAACAATTAGAGAATGCATATTTCCATGTGACCATTTTAAAGAAGACTTATATTATCATGGTAACAGTTTCAAGAACCATTTCATTACGTAAACGCTTTTTTTGGTGTACATTCTGTAAAAGACCAAGTTTAAAGGATCAAAGACACAGTCTATGAAATAAGAAATCAGGAGTTAAAGAATAAACGAACAAGATGGCCGCCTCACAGATAGGCATAATTTAATATTATGGCATATTATTGTAAGAAGCAACCAAAAAACCTAAATTTAAATAGCTCATTATCTAGACCACATAGAAAAATTGAAAAAAGCTATGCACAGCAAACTAATTACAAAAAAGATAATAACCAAGATCAAAATGATATACAAAAGGAACTCTATCAGGTACAGTAGTCAAAAGAAATATGTGACATAGTGATGCATAATAGTCACAACATAAATCAAGAACAAGGTTTTTGCAAAGCAAAGTTTAAACAACAAAAAATGAAATTTAAAATACATTCCCCACAAAAAATATTTTTTGTTGCTTAGGAAAAACTATGCATAAGACCAAGAAATATAAAGCAAAATCTAGAATCGATAAAAATAATGATCAAACGAATATAAAATCAGATGGACGTAAAGATTTCCATTGTCAGTATAATGTTAAATCTAATCATAGTCTGGAATTACAATCTTATGCTCTAACCAGATCGTCATCAAAATTATTTAGTACAAGTGAACAGAGTTTAAAACAACATCTACATCGAATAAATGGACATATTCATATATTTAATACTTGGTAATATAAAAAATAATAAAAAACATAACCGTATAAAATTTAAACGAAATAATGTTGTAATACTCAAAATACTTAAACTATTTGACATTAAGGTTTCATTAACAAGGACAACAAATGAAAATCCTTTAATAATATATGATCAATCCTTAAAACAACCCGCTTTAAATCTGAATTCATTTCGAAAATCCTCGGGTAAATTATGTGGGCCAGGGGAGATTTTTGTCAAAAATAATTTTTAATAAACACTATTATTACATACTTAAGTTTTTTATTGTCGATTTTTATTTTTTCCCATTATTATATTTTTATTGTTTATAAAAATATGTGGAAAAGTCAAGAGCTTATTGTCCTGGCTTCTTCAGCTGTCTTTTTAAATTTCGTATATGGAAAATATTGTTCCCATTCGTTCTGTTTCGCTTCTTCTTTTCAATTTAAATAACTCTTTTTTTAGTGGTGTGCCATTGTGGGGACAGGCTGCAATAATTTCATCAGAAGTCAGAGCCAACAGTTTAGTCGGAGTTTAGATGAATCAATTAGATTAACTTACTTTAAATATACCTAATATAATATTTACATATTAACTTCCAAGGTATATTAAAAATAGATTGAACGTTTTCAGGCTATCCTTAAGTTAAAGGATTCCGGCCGTGTACGTCACGTAGGAGTGTCTAACATGAATGAAGAGCAACTCAACCGATTATGCACTATTCGCAAGCCAGCGTGCTTGCAGATTGAAGTGCATGTTCTCTGCCAACAGAAATCTCTGATAGCCGTCGCTAACAAACTGGGCATTCCAGTCGTCGCGTACTCGCCTTTGGGTTCTAAAGCACTAGCTGACGCTCTTAGCGCCAAGAATGGGTAATTTCAAATTTCGTGATTTTTTATAATAGATATATCTATTTTAATAAAAGCATCTCAATCAGTACCAAAAACTAATTCAGACATATCATTGTCATAAACTTTTTGACTTTATTGGTACCTACTTTAGTTTTACCTTTGAGTTGTACTTTTGACGTCAGAATCTATTTTAGTTTTGTATTTTTTTGTAGAATTATCAATTAATATTATTTACAGGCGCATATATCCAAACCTTCTAGAACTATCAGAAGTTCAACAAATCGCAAAGACACATTCACGTACGCCAGCACAAATTTTACTTCGCTTCTTACTTCAACATGGAGTAGCTGTGATTCCTAAAAGCACTAATCCAACGAGAATCAAACAGGTACATAGAACCCAAACGCTAGCTGCTCTTTCATAACGTTTAAAGTTATATTTTTAATGACATTATTTTTTTATTATATGTAATACTTCGGCCATTTCTCGTCTATTGTGATCGCCGCACATTAGACTACAGTAACCCACTATAAAGCCCTGCCGCTGTAATAAACTGCAGTATTTTCTTAGGGGCATTTACATGAGTTTCTTAATATGATTTATATGTATTTAGAATTAAAAAAATATTAAATTGTAACAATTTTTCACATTTGATAAACGCATTTGAAAATTATGTGTGTGGCACACAGTGGCACTGTTACTAATTTATATTTCTAGAAATTTGTAAATATCTTTTTCTAATATGTAAATTATAATGCTCCACAAATTCTAAATCTATACATAATGTGTAACGTTTTTCATTCTTAGATATTTTGATGTCGGTAAGAAACTACTTTATTCGCGGTCGGCCGCCTCGAAACAATACATTCTGTGAGGCAGTTCCCAACGCCGCATTTTGTCTTAGGAAATATTTCACATTTCAAATCAAATGCTAACATGCGAATTATTTTTATTAGAGGAGTAAACGTCTATTTATATTATAATGAAGTCAAATTCGTGAATTTGAATGCACGAAATAAGCTCTGAAACTACTGTTATGCGTTACTAAAGCTAAAGATATCTGTGTTTTTGTTTATTTGAAAGTGCAAAACTTTGGGTTTACTAGTCCGATTTTTTTAAATCTTTTTGAAAAATATATATGGCCTATCTAATGAGAAAGTTCATGGTTTATCTAACATCCTCCAAGAATGGAGCAAATGTACACCAATTAATTAATGGTTCGAAGCCACGGGGAAACTCTAGTAAATATATTACAGAAGTAATATAAAGTTACTACAAACTTAACAGAACTTTTTAAGAAGGTGAAACAACGTCAAACAGGTACGGTGCAATAAAAATGTGTTTTTAAATTATTATTTTTTCAGAATATCTCATTATGGGACTTTGAGCTGAGCGACAAAGAAATGCAAGTGCTAACTGCATTAGACCGCGGGGAGAATGGAAGAATCTGTGATTTCACGTTTTTCGTTGGCATAGAAAAGCATCCTGAAAACCCATTTAAGAAGCAATAAAATATTATTTATCCATTAAATTCGTATAATATTAATTAAATAAAAACAAAATATACTATATTGCAATATTGAGTTATTGAAGAATGTTTTATTCAAAGTATTCTACTTTATACTTATAGTATAACTACTTACTCATGATTGTTATATATCATTATTTATTTCCAAAACAAGGGCAGATAAGAGAAAGGGGTTAAACTATAGTAAACGTTGTAATAATAGTAAATTTTTAAAACTACTTGTTTTTGAAAATTTTATATAGATAAAATTACACCTATAAAAAGGCACCTCAATTTCATTTTATCTATTTGTCTCAATTTGTTAACCATTTACTCAAATTGATATTGTAAAAATATACATCATTGAAAAATTTGTCAATCAATCTAGATTTTAACAAAAATTTTAATACGTTCTTGTCAAATCGATTTGTTAATTTGTGTTATTTAAGCCATTTTTGATACTTTAACAACATGATATTTAGCACGCCAATCTAGTAATATAGCCAGAAATGTTCAGAGAAACACCACCCGCATCCAGTACCGTGACTGAGGCGGTGCCAGCGATGCCCACGCATAGACTGCAAACCCTGGAAGTGCGCAGAAACGACCAGACCAGAACCATGTTTTGAGTCATGCATGGTAGTTAGTAACATACACACATGAATACCTATTACGGGTGTAATGCCTTACCACGGTAATGTTGTATACAGTATTCTATCTTCATACAAACGGTCGGAACGCGATTCATACCTACGCGTCTCGAGTTCGGTATACACTCGGTACACAATAGTCCAGGGCTGCCAAATCGTATACCTAATTGGATACGAAAATTGTATAATATGTCAGTGACAAACGAACGGTGTGATGGTTTTATAAGCAGTATGCATGCAATTTGTTAATATTTGATTGAAATATGTATTAAATTAAAAATAGAAATTAAAGTATTTTTTATTAAACTTTTTATCCGAATGCAGATTTTTTATACTATGAAATTTAACCAATAAAGTTTTTCGTACTTCTCAGTCGAGGCGCAAATATTTTTCAATTAATAAAAGGTAAAAATCAAGGGTGGTTAGTTCTCAAATTTATAAGGGTAGCCAGTGCTTACCCTTATAAATTTGAGATTTTTTTATTAAATGTACTAATCGAAATACACATGTATTTTTATTGAACACAACCTACTTCATTCACAACGAATTTTATTTTTTTTTAATATTCGCACACAAAACTAGAAAGAAACTCAAGTACGTAAATAAAATTAAAAAACTGTAGGCGGGCAGCTCTATCTATCGCGTGTTTACATACCGCGCGGCTGTAGGTAATTATTTCAAACAGGGCCGAGTCACAATACTGTATAAGCGATTGTATAAATTGTATAAATAATTCTGTATTTTGCCAAATATTTTTAAATGGGCTTTTTTTACCTCGTTTATATATAACTAGCAGAACCCGCGGCTTCGCTCGCGCTAAAACTACAAAAGCCCTAAAAAGGAAGGTTTCATACAAACTTCCATCCCCTATTTTACCGCCTTATGGTATGAATTTCGTAAAATGCTAAAACACAGATTTATTAAATTATATTTAAGAGCATTAATACCAAGTTTCAAGTTATTCTGATCATAAATATTTTTTGGGTTGTAGTATAACGTGTTTTTCCATGGGAAAGAGATAATCTCCCGCGGTAAAAAGTAGTCTATGTCACTCTCCAGCCCTCTGACTATCTGCACACAAAAAATCACCCCAATCCGTCACTCTGTTTCGAGGTGAAAGAAGGACAAACAAACAAACACATTTGACATTTATATTATTAGTATGGATTAAACTACTTACTCAAAATTCTACCTATACCTATACTTAAACAAAACTTTAGTTTTCGAATGATAGATTTTTTTGAGATTGTCCATTGTATTTATTTTAAGATTAGACTATTTTTGAAGGGCGCTGTTATAGAAACTCGCACCGGGCGCATAAAAGGCTATAGTTACGACTTACGACACCACTTGCATCTGATAAATAAGAAAAGTGCAATCACTTGAACTCCACATCGAACGAAATAATAAAACCCATTTGTGTTCGGTTTGGATTTGTTTATTTTACCTTGAATAATTTTCATATATTAAATCCGTCAAATAAAGAGACCATCATTCAACTTCTGTATTTATGACACGAAACCTTAAAGCTAAAGAGAGAACAAGATTTGGACTGATTGGAAAGGGTAATAATAATAACGTATTATATGTAATTAAATAAAAACTAAAAAATATAATAATCCTTAACCTGTAAAGGCCCTTAAGTATAATTTTAAGTCATGTTTAATAATTAATTATAATGTCAGTTAGTAATTAAAATATAGAGTTATGACTACGAGTAATAATAAATTATAATATGAATTTAGTAATTTTTCAATTTTATAATTAATTATAACCTAAGTTTCATGTAGATCATTAGTCTGCGTTCTCATATAAAGGGCAAGTGTTTTTCGGCAGATCCTCCCGAAGAGTTCATTTAATTATTGGTACATAGGTATACATAACATGTAAAAAAACGCAAGTCTCGCAACGCAGTTCTTCTACAGCAAAAAGTTTTGAGATCTAATGTAAAACCAAGTCGGTTAATTTATTCAGTACCTACATTTATGGAAGCATATATTATGATCTATCGAAAAATTTTGTTACCTAATTAAATAAATAACAACATTTTACTGACCTTATATAATTAGATATCTTTTTAACACATAGAATGACTTAGCAAATAACAAAATTTACCTAATATTAGCGTTCTGAGCGCATTATGTATGTTTGTTATGCATAAATTTGACCCGCTAGTGGTAAGTTCAATTAGAACTATTTAAAAATTTAAAATAGTAGATTGTTCTTATGTGATTGTGTTTCTGTCCGATTAGTTCTTCCTCGACCTCAATAGGGTGAGGTATTAAATTGAGAATAACCTTCAAGTCTGTTTTATGTATTTACACATTATAAGTCATTGTACGTGCGACAAGGTGCGTGCAACCTAAGTTGCGTATAAATTATTATACCTTATTATTAGTACCGTCCCTCCGATCTAGTCGCTAGAATTCAGATTGTAGTCCTGAGCTTAAGTTTCAGGCCAAAACAATTACTGATATTTTCTATTATGAAATAGTAAAACCCACCGATTGTTTAATGTGCTCTACTAAGTCCGACGCTTCAGACTTCGAAAGACTTTTTTCACCGTTGGCCATATAATTATTAAAAACAATACTTTCTTGTATTAAGCCCTTTTTAACGTCCCAGTGCTGAGCACGGGCCTTCCTTCAATTACGAAGGTGGAGGGGGATCAGGCTTAAAGTCCACCACGCTGGCCAAGTGTGGCTTGGTGGACAATACTTTCTTACCGAACTTAAATTGTACAGCATTGTGGATAGTAAGTGTATCCGGGTTGAAAGAGAAAAAACCTAACGAGAAGGCTTAAACGGGAGTTACCTAGTCCTAGCAAAGTCCCGATCAGACTCACCTGTCATAATCCTAATTTCGGAAATTCGAATCAGTCACCTGCAACCCTGGCATCTAGAATTTTTAATAACAATAATAATAAGCCCCCTAAAATCCAACCATACGTCCGAATCGACCATCTGATTCACGTAGGGGGCGGACACGTGACAATATATTACTGGCACGGCTAACATGGCTATGGTAACCCTTTAATGGAGAACATGGAAAATAAGAGATATAGTTTACGGCCGCTACCCGGGGGTCGCCGGGGCGCATCTGGAGCCGACGCTGGATGCTACAGCATGCGAACCGTTGGCGACGGGGGACTGAGCAGGCGGGTTCCCCTCGAACAAAATGCTACAGCCGACCAATCACCTTCATTATCTCCTTCCTCATCAAATCATTCTCTCTTCACAAATATACCGTCACCTTCTTCCACTCATACTCTATTTCACTCATCCAATTCATCACCATCATCTTTATATTCATCACAAACAAGGCCAACAGCTGTTGTGCAGGAGGCAGCTGCCACTAACTCTGTACCCACTGCTGGCCCTTCACGTGCGCGAAAAAAATGGACAGAAAGTATGAACCGCTTCATATGGCGCACATATCTTAACATAACAAAATGTGAAACTATACTAATGAATAATTATTTGGAACCACTACACCAAGAATTCAACACTAAATTCCCCGAAATGCAAGTAACACGACAGCGTATAGGAGATCAGCGAAGAGCGATATTAAGAAGGAAGCTATTACCACAAAGTACATTAGACGAAATGAGAGATGAAGTAATGAACCTGTTAAAAACCGAAAATCGTTTTCAAACACAGAGTTCTAACCAATCAACCGATAAACTTCCACCGACAAACACTAGAATGCGATAGTCAAATAAACTCAATGAAGAAATTGTTAGGTGCTACTTTGAGGTAACCAAACTAGAGACCAATAAGACCGGTTATCGAAAAAATTTGTTCGAGTTATTTATAGCCAGACACCCACACTTATCACACCTCACAGAACAAAGAATTGCAGACCAAAGAAGATTAATATTTAATAACAAGAGTATAAACACTGATAGAATTAATGAAATAAGAAGAGAAATAGAACAAAAACTAGTCACTAACACTCAATCCATTTTAAATCAGAATACTGCAACAGGAGATGCTAGTTATCATATCCAATTAGACAACTCAGCTGATTTAAAACAATTAGACTCACTACAATTAACACATCCACTGACACAAAGCACTAAAGATAATTTGACAGAAAGGCACCCAAGTGAATTATTGAAGTATATTGAAACAGAATTTAATAATGCACTAACCCGATTTATTAACACAAACCCAGAAGCTAGGCCATATATTCCCAAACAGAAATCGTCTCGTAAATTTTCACAGATAGTCCAGCATTTGAATAATGAAATACTTCCGAAGCATTTAATAAATAATATAAGCTTTAACTCCATACATACTATAATATATACAGCCGCTTTCACAGCAGCCCTCTGCAATGGCACAAAATTTAATTTTAGTGAAAAAAATAGTACACGTAAAAATAAGCCATCATGGCAAAAAAGAATTGAAAGAAAAATAGGGAAATATAGATTAGAAATAGGTAGACTTACACAGTACATATCAGGGAATAGAAATCAAAGTATAGTCAAAACAGTCGAAGAAATAAAACTTAAATACAAAACCCACACATAACATGAAGAACCTAATACAGAACCACAACACTTCTTAGACACACTTAAGCAAAAATTAAATGCAACTTCAAATAGACTTAGGAGATACTTAACTTGCACAAAACGAAAACAACAAAACTACACATTCACTACCAATGAAAAACAATTTTACAGGAATCTAACAAACAGACATCAAAACAACACAGCAGAATCAACTGAATCACCATCACTAGAAGATTTACAACAATTCTGGTCAAATATTTGGGAAACCCCAACGCAGCACAATAGGGATGCGGTGTGGATGCAAAGGGAAACAAACAAACATATAGTTCAAATGGATTTCGAAAATATCCCCTTAGATATTATCACTCAAATTATCAAGCGTACTCATAACTGGAAGGCACCTGGCACAGATAACATACACAATTACTGGTACAAAAACCTAACTTGCACTCATTCGCTAATCCACAAGCACATAAATCAGTTCATACAGTCACCAAGTACATTGCCGACATTTATAACACGTGGAGTTACATATATGGTGCCAAAGGGATCGGACACCAAAAATCCAGCTAATTACAGACCAATAACTTGCCTACAAACAATATACAAAATAATTACTGGATGTATTAGTGCTATAATTTACGGACATGTAGACCAACACAATATATTAGTAGAGCAACAGAAAGGATGTAGTAAAAATAGCCAAGGATGTAAAGAGCAACTAACAATAGACGCAATAGTTATGAAACAGGCACAGAATAGAAATATCCACACTATGTACATAGATTTTAAAAAAGCATTCGACTCGGTACCTCACAGCTGGTTACTCCATGTATTAAAACAATATAAAATTCATCCAACCCTCATAACGTTCTTGAGCTCTGCCATGATTCAATGGAATACAAGATTAAAGTTGACCGCCAATAACAAATCATTAACTACGGAACCGATCAAAATCCGCCGGGGTATCTTTCAAGGGGATGCGTTGAGCCCATTGTGGTTCTGCCTGGCTTTAAACCCCCTATCAGAACTACTTAATGACACAAATATTGGATTTAAACTGAAGTGTAATAACACAGACCACACACTTTCACACTTAATGTACATGGATGACATCAAACTCTACGCATCAAACTATAGTGACCTTGAAACTCTAGCAGATATCACACAATCATTCTCTTCCGACATTTGTATGGAATTTGGAGTTGATAAATGCAAAATACACTCAGTTGTCCGCGGAAAAACACAACATAATACGTACACACTAGACACAGGCGATCAAATAGATCCCATGGACGAAAATAGCACCTACAAATATCTAGGATTTCACCAAGCAAAACAAATAAAACAAAAACACACTAAATTAGAACTTACCAAGAAATTTAAGCTACGATTAAATCAGGTTCTGAAAACACAATTAAATGCACGAAACAACATTAAAGCCATAAACACTTATGCAATACCAATCCTGTCTTACTCATTTGGCGTGATAAACTGGTCTCAAACCGACTTAACAAAATTACAACGTATAATTAACACTCATATGACTACCCATAGAAAACATCACCCTAAATCTTGCATCCAACGTCTTACTTTACCGCGTCAAAATGGAGGAATAGGCTTAATTGATATCCGCAACCTACACAACAATCTGATAACCAAACTTCGTAACTATTTTCACTCAAAAGCTGAAAATTCTGAACTCCACAAATGCATAACTGAAATAGACAAGAAATATTCGCCGCTTAATTTACACGATAGAAACGTGCAACTGAATCAAAATACAGTTAGTAAGCAGCAGAAAATAGAAGCATGGTCTCAAAAATCACTTCACGGAAGACATCTAGCTGATCTAAGTCAAACATACGTCGACAAAGATGCGTCGAACGCATGGCTGCGGCGTGGAGAGCTCTTCCCGGAGACGGAAGCCTTTATGGTAGCCATTCAAGATCAGGTAATAGACACCCGTAACTACCAAAAACATATTATTAGAAGGCCCAACATGTTGACTGATTTATGTAGGCGATGCCACTGTAGTTCTGAAACTATTCAGCACATTACTGGAGCCTGCAAGTCCATAGTCCAAACTGACTACAAGCATCGGCACGATCAAGTCGCTGCCATCATACATCAACAACTTGCACTTAAATATTCACTCATCACACAGGCACAAAAAACACCTTACTATAAGTACACACCTCAAACTATTCTAGAATCTCCTAATTACAAACTTTACTGGGACCGTACAATCATTACCGACAAAACCATACACTATAATAGACCCGATATATTGCTTCTCGACAAAACTAACAACACCGTATTCTTTATAGATATTGCTATACCCAACACACACAATCTTGCACAAACATATTCTAGTAAAATAGCTAAATATACAGACCTATCCATAGAACTTAGGAGTCAATGGAAAGTGCAAACAGTAACCACAATACCAATAGTCCTATCAACTACAGGTGTTATACCACACACTCTACATACTAGCCTGGAAACCTTAGGCCTCCACCGCTCAACTTATATACTTCTTCAAAAA
Organism: Brenthis ino; assembly: GCA_921882275.1. Lineage (NCBI taxonomy): Eukaryota > Metazoa > Arthropoda > Insecta > Lepidoptera > Nymphalidae > Brenthis > Brenthis ino. Next base: position 16,287,813 of record OV170227.1, on the reverse strand, counting down.
GCCGCAATTTTAAATACATGCCGAATTGTAAGAAAATTCCTATCCTTATAGGTGGTAACTTTCTTACAGTTTTGGATTTTTAACAGGATTGTACTCGCAGATTTATTTATTACTATTATTTATTTATAATATTTTATTTATATAACCTTATTTTATTTATATAGTTACATGGCTGATATCTTTCTTAAATCACCGAAACATAAAAAAAAAACCACCCAGTTTTTGCTTGGCTATTTGCCTGCAATAATTGGTTATACCCTAGTCATCTAGGAGAACAAAATTGTAAAAAAATAATAATAATAACTTAATGAAAAAATAATTAAATAACAACTTACTTTTTTTTATTATATATTTTTTACTTTTTAACTGTTTATGATATTCTTTCTGTTATTTGTACGTAGTAAATTCTGATACGACTGAAAGACGTAGTAGTAGTAGAATTCAATGGTTGACCTTTCACCGATGATTTTGCATTGCATTTATGAATAACTAAACAATGTAAGATTAATGCACCTTAAAACTTCACACTCATTAATTATAATACATATATAAAGTACATAAATATGTAAAAAAAAATATTACTGGCCGTTGTATACTTATTCGTTATTTTCATTTGTTGTAGATTACAATTCTTTAACTACTTCCGGGTAAATTTCTAAGAAATGAATTAAAATTCTAAAAATCTATTGTTAACTGACACACCAGCGTGTCCGCGGTCGTGGAGGGATTAATTGATTATTTCAAATACTACCAACCCTTCTAATGGAATCCCCCATCCCGATATAATTCAAATATTCCAACAAAATAAAATATTAAACAACCTGATAAAATTATTTATAAGAGTTTAAGTAGTTTATAATATTTAAAAAATATATATTGATTGAATGATTTACTCTTTATTGTACACCCACAAAGATAACAAAGCGGACAATATTTTAAGATATGAATATCTAATAAGTAAATATGTATTTTACGTATCAAAATATATTAGATTTCCTATGCGTCGGCTGGCACCGACTTCGAAAATATCTGATTAGGTATCTATTCTAAATGAAAGCCCCCGTTTAGTAATTTTTTACATTTTAGTGCCTGGAAGTCGATTTAAAGACGAGAATGGGTGCATCCAAGGAATGAGAATAGCTCCTTGAGGTAAGGAGGAGTACATGGATCAAACAGAATACAGTAAAGAAGATGGAGAATTTCTGCAAAGGCAGATAGGGAGCCACTTGAGATTTTTTCGAAATTCAGAAACATGGTCATATTTACGCAAACTAAATATGAACCAAATACAAAGATTTTGGAGCCGCTCAAGTTTATTTAATTGCCCCTGAGTAATGTCGAGGTAACAAATATCAGCATAATCAAGAATTGGTAAAAGGAGAGATTGTGCTAACTAAATTTTGGCGGAAATAGGGAGAAAGTTACGCAAACGCTTAAGTGATGCAAACATCTTCCTACTCACTTCACTTACCCGTGAAACCCACGACATATTTTGGTTCATGATAATGCCAAGATTTTTAACTGACTTTCTGAAAGGTATGCTTTCACCGTTTAAAACTACATTAGGCAGAGAGTTGAAGTCAATTTTGGATATAAGTTTAGGACTGCCAAGAATTATGTATTACTTGGGGTTTTTGCAGAATTTAACTGCAGCCCAAACGACTCACTCCAAGTGGTTATATTAAATAGGTTGGTATTAATAACGCCAATAGCTGTAGGTAGATCGGCAATATTTGCTTGGCTTTAAATTTGTAAATCATCTGCATAGAGGTGGTAGAGAGAGGAGATATGTTGACAAATATTACTAATGAAAATTGAAAATAAGAGAGGAGACAACACGCCACCCTGAGGAACGCCAGCCTTGACTGGGAGCCAGTCCGAGTACGTATCTTGGACACGTATACGCTGACGACGTTCACAGAGGTAATCACGAAACCAGTCAATTACATTAGGAGATATGTTAAAAGAACCTAAAGACGCAAGCAAAATATCAAAATCTACAGTACCAAACGCATTGCTAAAGTCTAACAATGCTAATACGGTGACTTGCTGCGTATCCATGCCCATGCGAATATCGTCAGTAATCTTAGCTAATGCAGTAGTCGTACTATGACCTGGACGGAAGCCGGATTGTAAAGGATTATGAAGGTTATGTTTACAAAGGAATTGAGTAAATTGATGTTGAACAAGACATTCAAGGACTTTGGATAGTAATGGAAGGATTGAGATGGGATGATAGTCATTATGATTAGAAGTATTGTTTTTTTTGGCAGTGGTATGATATGAGCGTCTTTCCAGGACGCATGAAAAACACCGTTATCAATAGAGCAATTAAAGATGTATGTTAAAACAAGAGATATAATGTCAAGGATGGGAATGATCATTTTACGACTAATACAATCAGCACCGACCGCATCAGAGTTGATGGCAAGAATATTCTTTTTAACATCACTATCTGTAAATTATAAGAGGATGAAGCTGAGATTTGATTAATTATAATATATATTTATAATTATAGTTAACATAACTTGCAGTTTTATTAAAAATTGTTTTTTCTGATCTTTTATTATACGACTTATAAAATTTATGCCACCTTCACCACCTCTGAATATTGCAAGCAAAAAAAAAACATAAAAATAAAAAAGCTCACCAAAAATATGAAAACAAGTTCACGAAGGAATACAGTATTTATGCAGTCGGAGACATACACGACTACATAGTAGATACTATATTCCTTTGTCAATTTGTTTTCATATTTTTATTTAGCTTTTATGCAGGGTTTATTCGGTTTTTTCTTTTTATATTTTTTTTATTTACAGCTTTTTAGTTTTTGGCATTAAGACATTTAAAGTTATATTTAGAAATTTTTATACTAAATTACTTTTAAACATGTAAGTTGTATATATTTTTGTAAACATCTCTTAAACACCTTTATTTTTATACCTTACTCGTTTAGTTTGGAAGATTTTTTTTTAAAGACACAAATTGTGAAATCCGCCATTTTAATTTTTAACAGTTTTTATTGCTCGCTCGGGTTCGTACTGTAAGTACGTTGATTCCCCATACAAACTATCATCCTCATTTTCACCCCCTTAAGGACGATTTTCGGGATAAACATCCTTCCCAGGATGTCAAACTATCTTCTTACCAAATTTCATCTAAATCGATTCAGTAGATCCAGAGATTACTCCCTACAACCTCACAAACTCACAAAATTTACCTCTTTATAATATTAGTATAGATTACACTTGCGTTATCAAGATATTCATCTATATAATATAAGATATATCGACGTATGAATCACTAAAATCGGCCTAGGCTCTCTAGTCTCTTGAGTGTCACAAAAAAACAAACATACATACATACATACTCATAGGCTGATAAAGACATTACCATCCTTTGAGTCGCGAGTAAAAATAAGTAGGTATCCGCGGTAATATATTTTTGCACAAGCGCGGATCTAGAGTAAAATTGGAAAGGGGGGTGGGGTGGGGGGGGGCTTGTTCATCGTAGGAAAATCTTCATTCCCACGGGAAAACATTACGGGTTCTATTGAGTCGTCCTTAGAAATTTACATGGCTAACGCTGGCTAAACCTTTAGAGATACGTTAAAAGAATGTACTAGAAAATTGTAGGTCTTAAAAAGGCCTAAAGAAAAATCTGCAATAGCATAAGTTTTTCTTCTGATGTACACTCGCAGCTATTTATATCTATTTGAAAAGTACCTACTACCTAGAGGGAAGCACTCGAGCGAAGTGAGGGTAAGCCGCTAGTTATAAAAGATAGAAAGAAAAATAGTTTTATGCATTTAGACCAATCTGAATCCGTTTATTTTTAAGAGAAAAAAATTAATTAAAAGCTGTAGTTTTATTGATTAAAACGTTAGGAGGTGTATAAAGAACAAAAATCCCTAAAATTTTCTCGCTGTCCAGCTACCCCCTAGAAATGGAGGGATAAAAAGATTTTTTTAAATATCCAGCTTACTGTGACATCCTATCGAAAATATTTTATGGTCTCGGGAGGTTGAAAATCACCCCCAACTTCAAGTGGATGTTTACATACATAAAAAGTATTTCGTTCAATTTTCAGATAGGGCTCATTTTTTTCGTCCTGCACTCGTCTACTTGAAGTTGGTTGTGATTGTAAGCCTCCCGAGACCATAAAATATAAATTTCTCGAAAACGACTAAACATTTCAATTTCAAAAATCAGAAAATCAAAAAATTATTGCAGAAATTAAAAATTAAAAATCGAGAAAAAATTAAAAATAGTTTTTTTTGCAAATATATCGAAACCTTTGAGGTTATTGTAAAAAGTGTCATTTATAAAATTCATAGATTTTTACTAGATCTACAACTTTTGTCAAGAACATTTTTCGATAGGATGTCACAGCAAGCCAGAAATTGAAAAAAAAAACTAATTTTCAAAGTTTTGCATTCCCCGTTTTTCGGGGTTTTTCGTATAGCGCATCGCGATCGGACTATTTCGAAATTTTATAGCGAATATTTAAATTAAAGAAAAACTGAATAATTAATAAAAACTGAATTTGTTTCGAATTAGGTACTTACAAAAATAATTTTGTATTAATCCTTCTTTTCTCAAACTTCAAACTTTTCAAAAAGTAGGTATATTTGGCTTTGGGGGGGTCATGTCCCCAATGACCCCCCCTCCCCCCTCCCGTCCCTGGATCCACACTTGTTTTTGCATTATGCTTATAAATTAAAAAAAGTAGATCATCAATAATTACATATTAATATGGAATGACGTAGGTACTGTTTAATTTTAAAGACCTTTTGAATTTCGATAAAGATTTTCAGTTTGTTTTAACTTTACATAAAAGCAAGTCGTGTCATGATTAATGAGTGACTATTTATAATTATCGGTATTTTTATTTAATAAAAAATTTCATCAATAATAATAGAACTGCTTAAACTATGGCGGTTATATTTAATGGAGCAGTGAAACTTTATTATTATCTCAACGAAGAAATTGCTGGTATAATATACTTTCTAACTAAAATAATATAAAAGAAAATTTTAGTAAATAAATTCTTTGTTTTTAATATATTTATAGGGTAATAATGTGTGTGTGTAAAAAAATGTAATCTTATTGTCTCAGATCATAGAACAGAAAACTGGCCTTTGATGCGCACCCCATGGCCCGGTCTGGTCATTATTTCACTTTATCTTATGACCGTTTTAAAGTGGCTTCCAAAATATATGGAAAATAGATCACCTTTCGACCTTCGCAAGTACATCGCCTTATATAACGCTATCCAGATTGTATGCTGTGCTTACGTTGTTTACCAGGTGAGAAAGTCATTATTTATAATTGTCTACAAACTTATGGCTATCTAGCCACTTGCATTAGTAAGCTCTTACGTGTTTGCTCTATGTGTTTTAAGTATAGTCACTTACTTGATTTTTACCCGACTGCGGCGAAGCCCAAAAGAGGGTTATGTCTGACCTGCATGTACTAGTCCGTCCGATCGTGTAATCCTATGTTGTCTCGTAATTACTAAACTACTAACTGATTCGTTTTGATAACGCGAGTGTGATGTGATATGTATAATATTATTAAAAATAAATATGACAAAGTTCAAAAATTTTCTTCTACCAATCCAATTGAGTGAAAAAACTGTTAAGAAAAAAAATGAAAAGTTTTAAGTGATCACCAAATATATAATTTATGAAAACTAATTGTTAATTGTTAAATAAAACTCCAAATATATAACTAGCCAAAACTAAAGAGCTTATTTACAGAATTCTCTAATTTAGCCTTTTCTAATATAGGTACCTACCTCCTCATTTTTCAAAATCTGTAATTTGCATAACAATTTTAACATTCCAGAGTATGGTATTGGGTTGGCTAAATCATTATAAATTAATATGTCAGCCACTGGATGATGGACCGTTGGATACAGAATACGCATGGAAAGTGTGCTATGCCTACTTTACTATCAAACTTATGGATCTCCTGGACACGGTACATACTTACTGATTACATAATACATATACATAAATTATAATAAATTAATTTTATTTATTATCTATTATAAAAACATTTCAGGTATTCTTTGTGTTAAGAAAGAAACAAAATCAAGTATCGTTTCTCCACGTGTACCACCATTTTGGAATGGTAGCAGTATCTTGGTCCATGGTAAAATGGGTCCCAGGTTTGTACTTCAAAGCTATTGCGGTCGTTTATAACCCTTACTATCTACCCACACACAGGTCATAGTCTTTAGCCCGTATAGTATTATAGGGAAAACATCAATGCTTCTGAAATTCCAAAGCATAAATACTTCGCCTCGTTCTGATTAAAATAAGATGCACAAAATAAAATACAATTAATTTGACATTATACGTGAGTAATAGTTTACAAATCTATTTAACTAAATAAAAATTCATGTTCATATGTTTGTCTTTTATACGTTTCTAAAACATTCAAGCTTAGGGATGCACCCGCTAGTAAATCTATACATATAATAAATTTCTAACTGAGTCGAATCTGTACATTAAATATTTTTTAGAAAATCTTATCGAAATAGTTATTATTATAGATACAAAGACCGAAACTATAGTTTTTAGAATTTGTATGTGGGAACGCATCACGAGAAAGCCACTGGATAGATTTTGATGTTTGATAAGATGATAGCTGGTTATCCGAGTCAACATAAAGGATGCCTTTTACTGCAGAAAATATCTCATTTCTGAGAAATTTACACTAAGCGTTAAAAAGCGTTTACCTACTGCTTACAAAATATTTACCATTTTAATTAAATGCGTAAAAACAATAACACACACAAATTAGGTAGGTAATTAATTTTGTCAGCTTCTATTTCTTTCGCAGGTGGTCACACCAGCATGTTGGTGCCAATAAATTCATTCGTACATATAATTATGTACTCATACTACCTTCTGACGACGTGGGATGACAGCTACAAGAAATCTTTGTGGTGGAAGAAACATGTTACTCAAGTTCAAATTGTTAGTAACTATGTAAATTCATCATATTTTACTTATGAGAACGGTGTATAATTTGCACAACCTCAAGATAAAATTAATTATTATTAAGTATAAGTAGGTACATACTGTATCGTTACATATTGTATCGTTAAATTATGCTAAAACAACGGGTGAGATCACGCTTTCGAACAGGACATGGATGATTTTATCCTTACCATTGAAAGAGTTATATTTAAAAATAAAAGAATGTTTCCTTTAAAAGAATAGATATAATAATCTTATATCTTCATAGGTACTTTTCTTCCAAACGAACGAGTCGTTTGTTCTATCCTGTATAATAAAATCTCATATTTGAAAAATTGAAACTAAGTTATGACAACTCTTGGTTGTAGAGGAAGAACATTGTTAAATATCATGGATATACAGGTTCTCGCTATTTATTTAAATCACTAATTTGATCTACCCACTTGTTAAAACACATCGAATGTCGAGTTGCGAAAAATACCCACTATAATTTTTCACTTACGATAATTTCAAACCTGACTAGATGAAAGTCGAGGCTAGTCTTCTATATTTTTGTTTGTTGAATAATATCACAGATCACATAATACACACATAATACTAGTACAGATGCCTCATCCCATACAAAGAAATTGGACAGCGCTAATTTGTTCTATTCTGCGGGCTATTTTTATTTGCTTGAATAGATAATAGATGTCGCTGATTCGCAAATAGTTAAAATGTTTTATTTTACAAATATGTGCAAACTATTATGGTAAATATAATAAGTATAATGGTAAATAGATAAAAATTCAATCTGCATTCGAATAAAAAACAAACAGTGATTTTAACCATTTTTAACAGTGACAAACTATTCGTAAAATGTAAAAGCGCCATCTGTGAATATTTACTACATACCAATCATATGATTGCTGATATTTCAATAATCAGTAGAATTACGCAAATTTGATTTACGGGCACATTATTTCTTGTTCCTTTACTTAGAATATTTTTTGAAACAATTATAATATGCCTTTTTGGGATCTACTTCTTATCTTTTGTTATTTTAACACAATATCACAACACAACTTTAATAACAAATCAATACATGTAACGGTATTTATTGACAATTTTTTGAACTAATTTTTCTTTGTTCGTGATGAGATAATATTTAGGCATATTAGAGATACTGATCATATTTTAAGCTTTTTAATAAAACTAATGATAAATTATTTTTTAATTCCAGATTCAATTTGCACTTCTGCTGTTACACTTCTTATTATTGATGTTGGTCCCAGAGTGTGCATTCCCACGCCAGCCCGCCTACATACTCATCCCACAAAATCTATTCATGTTAATCTTATTCAGTGACTTCTATTACAATACATACATTAAGACCAGTGCAAATAAAAATAAATAAAATTTTATTTGAACTACATATATTATGTTGATGAATGTTTTCTAACCCCATATATGTATATAATCTATATCTATATTAATATTATAAAGAGGTAAAGTTTGTGACTTTGTAGGGGGTAATCTCTGGATCTACTGAACCGATTTAAATAAAATTTGGTAAGAAGATAGTTTGACACCCTGGGAAGGACATAGGATACTTTTTATCCCGGAAATCATCCCTTAAGGGAGTAAAAATGGGGATGAAAGTGTGTACTGGGAAGCAAGCTAGGGATGAACCCTAGCGAAGCGAGGGTGAGTCGCTAGTACATCTAGGTACATAATTTGTTAAATAATTTGCTGTGTGATCTATTCTAATATTATAAAGAGGAAAAATTTGTTTTTTTTTTGTTTGTTGTTTGTACCGAATACGCTGCGAAACTACTGAACCGATTTAGATGAAATTTGGTAAGAAGATGTTTGAGACCCTGGGAAGGACATGGGATAATTTTTATCCCGGAAATCATCCCTTAAGGGGGTGAAGGTTTGTATGGGGAAGCAAACTAGGGATGAACCCAAGCAAAGCGAGGGTGAGCCGCTAGTATTTTTTTTTATAAATAGATAGGTACTTCATTTATATTGTTCAATGTCCATTATTAAATAAAACTATCTTTTCGGATTATTTCGCGGATTTATTTTGATTTTTGGTTCCCGACGTTTCGAATGCTTTACAGCATCCATGGTCACGGGAGAGACTGAGGTGTTACATGTCTTAAAGATATAGTTGTTACAGACAGCCTACCCACAATTAACAAAATGAAAATTGCACCAATTACATTACAATATTTTTAACTTTAAAGATTTTTTATAATTTTAATTATAATTGAATATGGAAAATTATTTATTTAATTTTTGCTATTATTTTTATAATTATTACAATTTTAAAAATATTAATTAGTAATCTATATTTAGTGTTGCCATTATTATATTTATAGCCATAAATAAAAATATAAAAATATAGTATTAATTATTAAAGCCATATAATTGTTCTATGTGTAATTTAAAAAGTTAAAATTAATTACGGATAATCATTTTAATTTAGTTTGCTATTATTTAAAAACAACTTACTAAGCAACACTATTAAAATATACTTTTACAAATGAAAAATATTAATCTGATAAGCTGTCATTTTGATCTACACAGTATGAACTTACTACATCTGCCTGTCTGTTATGTTTATATTTATTATTTGATTTTATTATATTAATAACAGGATCCCATGACGATGGTAGTACCCAGCCATCTTCCCTATTGAAATTTGGATGTTTTTTAATTTCTATGGCTTCTCGAATCATTCTAGGGCGATATCGGTTTTCTTTCGCCAGGATTTGAGGTCTATCGAAACGAATATAATGGCTTGGGCGGTCCTGGCTATGTTTGCAGACAGCAGATGTTGTATTGCGACGGTGCTTCACATCAGCTATGTGTTCTTTGACCCGGGTTCTAATGGATCGCTTTGTTTGTCCAATGTAAGAGAGCCCACAATCACAATCAAGCTTGTAGACTCCTGCATCTTGTAGAGGGATGTGGCACTTGACAGATGGTAAGAACTGACTAATTTTCTTTGGCGGCTTGAAGTAAGTTTTAATTGAAGCTCGCTTTAGAATGTAGCCAATCTTGTCAGTGACTCCTTTCATGTATGGCAAGACTGCAGGGACGCGCTCGACTGTGGCTGGTTTCACTCGGTCACTGTGACGCAGGCGCGGCACTTGCAGCTTGTTGTCACGCAGAACTTGCTTGACATGTTGCAGTTCTCCGGCCAGGTGTTGCTCGTCACAGATCCCGCGCGCTCTCTGAAACAGAGATTTTCCACGGTAGCTAACTGTGAAGGATGGTGGTGAGATTCACCGTTCAGGTACCTATCAGTATGGGTCTTCTTTCTATACACAGTATGACTCAAGGTGTTGTCTGGGTTACGTTTAACTAATACATCTACAACACCTGGCCGGAGAACTGCAACATGTCAAGCAAGTTCTGCGTGACAACAAGCTGCAAGTGCCGCGCCTGCGTCACAGTGACCGAGTGAAACCAGCCACAGTCGAGCGCGTCCCTGCAGTCTTGCCATACATGAAAGGAGTCACTGACAAGATTGGCTACATTCTAAAGCGAGCTTCAATTAAAACTTACTTCAAGCCGCCAAAGAAAATTAGTCAGTTCTTACCATCTGTCAAGTGCCACATCCCTCTACAAGATGCAGGAGTCTACAAGCTTGATTGTGATTGTGGGCTCTCTTACATTGGACAAACAAAGCGATCCATTAGAACCCGGGTCAAAGAACACATAGCTGATGTGAAGCACCGTCGCAATACAACATCTGCTGTCTGCAAACATAGCCAGGACCGCCCAAGCCATTATATTCGTTTCGATAGACCTCAAATCCTGGCGAAAGAAAACCGATATCGCCCTAGAATGATTCGAGAAGCCATAGAAATTAAAAAACATCCAAATTTCAATAGGGAAGATGGCTGGGTACTACCATCGTCATGGGATCCTGTTATTAATATAATAAAATCAAATAATAAATATAAACATAACAGACAGGCAGATGTAGTAAGTTCATACTGTGTAGATCAAAATGACAGCTTATCAGATTAATATTTTTCATTTGTAAAAGTATATTTTAATAGTGTTGCTTAGTAAGTTGTTTTTAAATAATAGCAAACTAAATTAAAATGATTATCCGTAATTAATTTTAACTTTTTAAATTACACATAGAACAATTATATGGCTTTAATAATTAATACTATATTTTTATATTTTTATTTATGGTTATAAATATAATAATGGCAACACTAAATATAGATTACTAATTAATATTTTTAAAATTGTAATAATTATAAAAATAATAGCAAAAATTAAATAAATAATTTTCCATATTCAATTATAATTAAAATTATAAAAAATCTTTAAAGTTAAAAATATTGTAATGTAATTGGTGCAATTTTCATTTTGTTAATTGTGGGTAGGCTGTCTGTAACAACTATATCTTTAAGACATGTAACACCTCAGTCTCTCCCGTGACCATGGATGCTGTAAAGCATTCGAAACGTCGGGAACCAAAAATCAAAATAAATCCGCGAAATAATCCGAAAAGATAGTTTTATTTAATAATGTCAAACATTCGCGTAAATCTAAGAAAGTATTATGTTCAATGTCCATGTAATTATAATCATTGACCCTCCCTCATAGGTGACGAGTTCAAGATATTTTTTAAAGTAAAATAAAATAACTTTCTATATGTTCCATAAATAAGTATATTTATGATAATTCAAATCGTAGTATTTTGACAGACATTAAAATTATAGTTTTTTACATATTATTACACTTTGTAAATAATCATCGAAAATATGAAACTATATACATACGTTTATGCATTTTGAGACAGCAGTGATTAAGGCACAATATATTAATAGAATTATATATGCAAATAAAATATTTTTATTTTATTTATGTACTATATTTACATAGTACTTAATAAAACTAAAGCAAAGTGTGATGTTTTCATCATGTCTCTTCTCGTCTTCTCTTTATCTTTGACAATAATTTAAACAACCTTAATAACCGAAACGGCAAAAATTACAATGCCAAATAAATAAAAATATTAAAAATTAAAAGTAAGTACTAATTACCTTATTAACACTGGCAATAATTTAGTTTCTTCACTTTCTAAATTTAAACTAAGCTAAAAAAATTAACAATTGAGAACCAGATCACAAAAAACATCTAATTAAGATATAAAGGAAAACTTCTTCTCTTACACATTTAGAAAAAAAATACTTTCTTTGCTTTACAAAATAAGGTACTAATTCTCATTCCTCAAAGAAATGATCTATCATATGCATTTTTTTTTTTTATAAATTTACAATATTATCCAATGTTCCCAACAAGGGACCTTTATATCCTAGGGGCCCTGGGTTGTAGCCCAAAAAACCTATAGGTCCTCCGCTATAGGAGATCCGATCCTGCATATCAAAATATGTACTAATTCGGACCTAACGATGAAACCGACAGTAAAATAATTGAAATATAAATAATAACCCCCATTTTAACTAAGTTTAGCAACCAGATTATGTTTGACTAAATCAATCACATTACCCTGGCTGAAAGCGTCAATTAGGGCCTTGGTCAAATATAGACCGCTTGTACCGCCGTCTACTTCATCTTCATCATGTGATGCATTACTAGCAAACTCCTTTAAATTTCCTTTTATTATGTCTATAAGATCGCTGTTACTTATATTAGGAACTATTTCGAATTTATTAGCATCCAGTAGGGGTTTAATGTCGACTTCCTCAGTATCTAGTTCTTCAGTATTATCCTCTCTTGTTCTTTGTCGTTTCATTCGTCGCGTCTTTCGTTTCTTATCTAAGTATATTTTTAATACTGTGTCTAATTGTAGGAACAGCACTGCCAGTGGTGTGTCCGATATATCGTCCTGAAAGTAATTATAATTTCAATGTTAGAATAATAATTATATTTGAACTAGTGACTTATCCTCGCTTCCCTCGGATGTGTCTCTAGGTACGTTTTAATTTTACGTTTTAGTTTTTGGCACCGACTTCGAAAATGTCTGATTAGGTATCTATCTATTCTAAATGAAAACCCCCGTATTCTTTACATTTTAGTTCCTGGAAGTAGAAGTGTTATTTTTTTAAGTTTTTATTTCTATCACTGTTTTATCAAATTTAATTTAAACTAGTTTGTTAATGTATTTTTATCTAATCATACAGTCTAGCAGTCATTTGCCTAAAAGCGAACTAGCAGTTCCAACAATCTCAAAAATGTGTCACACTAATCACTCTTCACCATCAATCTATTACATTTTAATTGAGCTATAAGAAACTTTAATACAATCCATCGATTATTTAAGCATCTATTAATACCAGTGAAAAACTAAGAATTGCCAACTATCATTATGATAGCAATGCCACCAGATTAGTCATTATATAGTGTGTCACATGGTCATAATATTTGTACACTAGCAGAACCCGCGGCTTCGTCCGCGCTAAAAGTACAAATTGATGATACTATATATATATGATGATGATACAATGATCCCCCAGGTGGTGATGTGGGGCTCACCGGCTAGAAGAGCCGGTACTACCCACTAAAACCCGACATCCCTTCCCCCCGCCTTAGTGGGACGCCGCAGGATCGCTTGCGCATAACTACTACGGCGCCCCGGCGGCAGGTCTGCCTAAATACTAGGCAGACCACCAAACCAATGGGGCTGCTCCACAGTCAACTCTGCTACGTCAGAGAGGTACCCGGAGCAACCCCATAAAACCAAAACACCGTAACTGTTCTAACCTAACCTAACCAAGATATGACGAATAATAAATAAATAATCTTAACTGTTCTAACCTAACCTAACCAAGATATGACGAACTAAAACACGCATTGAGTACAGAGTACAGATTCACAAATTATGAAACTTCGCGGTATTTTAAGAACACCCGCCAATAATACTGAAAAATATTCACAGATAAAAAAATGATTTTTTTTTTTACTAAATGTACAATTTTAAAACAATATATTTTACATAAATCAGATAAAAAGTCATAAATGTATTTATGAAGTGAAAATAATATTTTTCTTTTTATTTATTTATTAATATTACCAACAGAAAAAGCAAAAATAATCAAATATAATCTGTTGTCATTTAAGCGGTAATATAAAACAAAGTGACAGTTTTGCTTTTGTCAAAATGTAAGATCATTTTGTTTGTGTTGTGAAATATTAAAATATTAAATACAATAAAGCATTAATTGTTGTGAAAATATGTATTGTACATAAAAAAGGATGCGTACTATTCGTTAAAGGTATGTTTATCTGTTGTAATCACTTATTTAGGTAAAGAAATGTATGGAAATGTGTTAGATATGTTATAACTTTAAGTCTCAATAACTTTTTACTCGTACGTTTCCTCTAAATATTTTCAATATATTTTGACTCTCTGTCACCTCCCCTATTTAAAAATACCACCCACTCCGAATGGTGGCAAAGAAATATATGAAAATGTATGGAAATGTTGTAACTTTAAGTCTCAATAACTTTTTACCCGTACGTTTCCGTAAATTTTTTTATTTAACATTTCGACTCCCTATCACGTCCCCTATCCAGAAATACCACCCACTCCACCAGGGGCAATGTCCCATATTCTAAACTTGTGCTAGGAACGTTTAGGGGCAATACACTATGACACAAGAGTTACAACACAAACACATAAAGCCCACGTACAATATCTCGCGAAAAAGATTCACTTCTATATAACAAGTATATCGCATCAAAGGCAAAGGTATTGACTGGTGGTAAGTAAAAAGTTATTAGTGGTCGGTAGATGTAAAATAAATTCCGATCTACTATATACTACCGGTTTCGCGCGGCTATGTTTGTCGAATTAATATAATATGTGAATAATTAATAATGAATAAATATAAATAATTATATAAACGTGTTGTATGTGTGTATGTAGGTGAGTAGATAATACAAATACGTAAATTAAATATTTAATAAAATATAAATATTATGAAATGTGAAGTTTAATATATAAATATGATAAATTAAGTATATTATGTTATAAGTCACCTACATCACTCCCCTCCAGAGGCCGTGTCTACGGACGATAAAAATCAGGGAAGTGTACCCTGCGTCCCGAACGTGTTGTTTTTACGGGACATTCCTTAACAGGAGGAATATTGTCCTGTCGGGATGAGGATGTATCAGAGGACAGTATATAGGCCGGTTTCAGGCGGTCAATGGACACTGTCACTTCATTGTTTTTAACGAGTATTTTAAATATCTTGTCCCCTCGAGAGATAACTTTATATGGCCCAGAATAAGCAGGCTGGAGAGCACCTCGCGATGCGTCTTCACGAAGGAAAACATGATCGCAAGTTTCTAGCTCTTTATACACAAACACTTTGGGCTTGCAGTGGCGGGAAGCTGGTACCGGCCGCAATTTATCGGCGAAGTTTCTGAGCCTTGCAGTAAATTCAGCTGTGTCTACAGTACCGTTGATAGTAGGCTCAAAGAATTCTCCGGGTAACCTTAGCGGCTCCCCATACAGCAGTTCCACGGAAGAGGCTTGGAGGTCTTCCTTAAAGGCAGATCTTACGCCTAATAAGACCCATGGCAAAGATTCCGTCCACCTATCGTTTGCATGGCAGACGATCGCCGCCTTCAGCTGACGGTGGAATCGTTCAACCAAGCCATTGCATGCTGGATGGTAGACTGTCGTCCGCTTATGTTCGAATCCGGCTATCTTCGACAGACATTGGAATAAGGCCGATTCGAACTGGCGGCCACGGTCGGTTACAATGTCTGTCGGGCAACCGAACCGAGATATCCAAATGGACAGCAAAGCCTTGGCAACCGTTTCCGCTGTAATGTCTTGTATCGGTACTGCCTCTGGCCACCGTGTAAATCTATCCACGGCCGTTAAGCAGTACCGATAACCTTGGGAAAGTGGAAGTGGGCCCACCAGGTCAATATGGATCTGCTTGAACCGGGCGCGCGGTAAGTTATAAGTGCCGAGAGGAGAAGTCACGTGACGGTTGACTTTAGTCCTTTGGCACGGTATACAAGCACGCGCCCAGTCCCTACAGTCTTTTCTCACGCCCGGCCATACAAACCGCTCGGCTATCAGCTTGGCCGACGCATTTGCACCGGGGTGGCTTAAAGAATGCAAGCTATTAAAGATTTGCTTGCGAAGTGGTTCAGGTACGTATGGCCTGGAAACTGAAGTACTGACGTCGCAGTACAGGGGAATTTGGCTTCCAGGGACATTACATTTTTTGAGCTGCAGAGAAGAACCTTTGCTCAAAAGCTTACAGAGTTCTGAGTTAGAAGCCTGGGCTTGAGCTAGTTTCTCGAGGTCTACTGGGTCTGCTAGCTCTTCAATTCGCGACAAGGTATCTGCAACCACATTATCCTTACCAGAAATGTGGCGGATATCTGTCGTGAATTGAGAAATGAAATCTAGGTGCCTAAACTGCCTAGGCGAACAGTTTTTCCTTTCGTTAAAGGCAAAACTAATAGGCTTATGGTCAGTGTAGACTATAAAATGGCGAGCTTCTAGCATGTGCCTAAAATATTTAATGGCCTCATAAATTGCTAGAAGCTCCCTATCATATGGTGAGTATTTCTCCTGTGAAGGGCTCAATTTCCTTGAGAAAAAAGCTAAGGGCTGCCACGCATCGTCTTTAAATTGCTGCAGTACCGCTCCGATAGCTTTATCGGAGGCGTCTGTTACAACTGCAAGTTTAGCGGTGCAGTCCGGATGAGCTAGTAGAGCAGCGTTGGCCAAGCTTTCTTTGCAAGCCTCGAAAGCAGCCAGTGTGTCGCCAGTTAAGGTAATTGGGTTCGAACCTTTGACGGAGCCTGTCAGTAAGGCGTGAAGTGGAGCTTGGATTTCGGCTGCGTGAGGGAGGAATCTCCTATAAAAATTAACCATGCCTAGGAAACCTCTTAGCTGGCGAACATTGCTTGGAGGGGGAAACTCCTTGACCGCCTGTACTTTGGCATCAAGTGGTTTAGAACCGTTCTCGGTAATCCGGTAGCCTAGAAACGTTACCTCCTCCATACCAAAAACGCATTTCGCAGTGTTCACCAACATGCCGTATTCCTTCAGCCTTTCGAAGACCCGACGTAGGTGATCCTCGTGCTCCTCAGGATTTCTAGAAAACACGAGAAAATTGTCTAGGTAACAATATACGAAGTCTAGTCCTCTCGTCATTTCGACCACAAACCGCTGAAAAGTTTGGCCCGCGTTCCTAAGACCGAATGTCATGAATGGAAATTCAAATAATCCAAATGGTGTTGTGATTACGGTCTTAGGAATGTCCTCCGCGCTGACAGGTATCTGATTATATGCTCTCTCTAAGTCGAGCGTGCTGAAGACTTTACATCCAGCTATACTATGGGTTAAGTCGTGGATATGCCTAATCGGCCTGTCAGGCACGGTACGGGAATTCAACTTACGGTAATCGCCGCAAGGACGCCAGTCGTTGTTTTTCTTCGGCGCCAGGTGTAAAGGAGATGCCTATGGGCTCTCAGAAGGTCTAGCTAAACCTAGGGCCAGCATAGACTGGAACTCTTTTTGGGCAATCTTGAGCTTGTCCGGTGCTAAACGACGAGGTGGAGAGCAAACTGGAGGGCCTGGTGTCGTGCGTATGTGGTGTACTGTTTTGTGTGGTGTTAAGTGTGGCTTACCAGCCGGTCGAGTAATTTCCGGAAACTCGCTGAGGATTTTATGATACCGAGTCTCACCAGTCACAACCTTAACAGAAGAAATATTATTACAATAAACTACAGCAGTAATAGTAGAAATTGAAGTTAAATTATCAAGTAGGTGTTTGTTACGACAATCAACTATAAGGTTATAAAAATTTTAAAAATCTACGCCTATTATAGGCTTCGTAACATCGGCTACAATGAAACGCCATTGAAAAGTTCTGCGTAAACCAAAATCTAAATCTAAATTTATACAACCATATGTAGCTATACTAGAACCATTGGCAGCACACAAACTATAGTCCATACGAGCACGACGATCATGAAGCGCTGACCGTGGGAACACGCAGAGGTCGCTCCCTGTGTCGACCAGGAACTGCGTCTTCGAAGATCGGTCAGTAACAAACAGGCGACCAGAAGCAGGCAAAGGGCAATCGTTAGTCGCAATTACCGACCGCCCTTGGAGTTTTCCGACTTGTAATCGCACGGCCGGATACACTTGTTGGCTCTTTCTCCGAACTTGTTGTGGTACCAACAATTGGGAAACTTTCTGTAGTTCGATTGAGAGCGCTGCCTCGAACTGCTGCGAGTGTTTCTGGTGGAACGGGAGCGTGAACGGCTGTTCCGAGTTGACATCTGCTGGAACTGTCGACGAAGCTCAGCTATCTCCCTAGTTAGTTCATTCAGAACCGAGCTAGGGACGGCGTCGCTCACAGCGGCGACCTTCGGAGTTGAAGCTGCCAGGTCATTCACTCTATCGGCTAAGTCAGCTAGATCCTCCAGAGAAGTTGTACCTGCTTGTCCTGCTAGCACCGTCTGGATGCTATGCGGCAGGCGACTAACCCATATCGTCCTCAGGAAGTCATCAGGAACGTTTGAGCCTGCCAGGCTTTTCAGGTGTCGAAGAAACTGGGATGGCTTGCGGTCGCCAAGCTCCTCATGCATCAATAACTGTTTAATTTTCTTTTCTTTGGACGCGGTGAGTCGCTTGATTAGCTCGGTCTTCAATTTTTCATACTTGTTAGTGGCGGGTGGGTTAATAATTATATCCTTTATCTCTCTAGAGTATTGATTGTCCAGATGTCCGATAACATAATTAAATTTTGTCACATCACTATTTATTCCAGCTATACTAAATTGCCCTTCGACCTGGACAAACCAAATCTCCGGCTCTTCAGCCCAAAACGGGGGCACTCGTACGCCGACTTTAAAAACGTTGCTGGGGTCTATCGACATCCCCCCATCACTAGTGCCAGGTGGCGATGACATTGTCGCGCCTCGTGCGTCTTTGAACTTATCCCCTTCCATTGTTCTTCTCGGAGTCACCAGTTTGGTGGTTGTGCGTGACGATAAGTCTCAAATAAAAGAATATGTTACGTCACTGATGAAATAGTAATAAAAAAGTCAACTCACACGTAAAAACAGTACAGAAGGAACGTTTAGGGGAAATACACTATGACACAAGAGTTACAACACAAACACATAAAGTCCACGTACAATATCTCGCGAAAAAGATTCAGTTTTATATAACAAGTATATCGCATCAAAAGCAAAGGTATTGACTGGTGGTAAGTAAAAAGTTATTAGTGGTCGGTAGATGTAAAATAAATTCCGATCCACTATATACTATTGGAATATTAATAATATATATTTTGGAATCCTTGGGTCACTCTTGCAATGGTTTCAATCATATTTGAATGGAAGAACTATGACAGTAAATGTAAACGGACATAAATCATATGAATTCACTCCAACCTCAGGTGTACCCCAAGGATCTCATTTGGGACCAATACTATTTTTAACTTATGTTGACGATATCAAACATTACATTCTCAACTCTAATTTTGAATTTTATGCTGACGACTTAAAGCTATATAAAGTTGTTGACTCTGAAATTAGTATGCAAGAACTTCAAGATGATATAGGAAGGTTATGTACCTGGTGCAAGGGTAATTTAATGGAACTGAATCCAGAAAAGTGCTTTCATATGAAGTTTACAAGAAAAAAAGTTATTTTTAATACGACATATGATATCAATGGGTAAAGACTAAATCAAGTGACAGAAATAGAAGATCTTGGTATAATTATGGATAAAGAATTGCGTTTCATCAGTCAAATTAATAGTGTAATAAGCAAAAGCCTAAGAATGCTAGGTTTTATTTATCGTAATACCAAAAAATTCAAATCAATACGTGCACTAAAAATTTTGTATTTTTGCCTTGTCCGCAGCAATATTGATTACTGTAGTCTGATTTGGTACCCTGATTATCAGAATAACATTCAACGAATAGAAAAAATACAAAAAAAGTTTTTAAAAAGACTTGTTTATACCAGTCGCCACAATTTTATAGATACTAGATACGAAGAAAAACTTGAACACTTTAACTTGAAAACTTTACGCCAAAGATGCGACTTTTTGCGACTCATGTTTGTTTTTAAATTAGTAAATAATTACATAGAATGTCCGTCACTACTATCGCTAGTAAATATACAAACACCAAGATCTGCAGCAAGAGCTATTAACTATAAACCACTACATATCCCACAACGAAAAAATAGATACGGTTCTAATTCACCACTCTTACGAAGCTTTAAATTATATAAATTTATATTTCAGCAATGTGATATAGATATTTTTTCGGATAGTTTAAATTTATTCAAAAAGAAAGTGTATTTAAATATTTAGATTAGTTTTTTTTTCTTCTTTTGTTTATTATACACATAAAATTTTAATGGAATAATTCTATAAAAAGATGTGCATACTTTTAAAATAAATTTATATACAAATAGGTAAAATTATAATGTTGAATAAATGTTTTTATGTAAATTTAGTTAGTAAGCCTTTGTAATAAATAAATAAATAAATAAATACTACCGGTTTCGCGCGGCTGTTTGTCGAATTAATATAATATGTGAATAATTAATAATGAATAAATATAAATAATTATATAAACGTGTTGTATGTGTGTATGTAGGTGAGTAGATAATATAAATACGTAAATTAAATATTTAATAAAATATAAATATTATGAAATGTGAAGTTTAATATATAAATATGATAAATTAAATATATTATGTTATAAGTCACCTACAACGTGTTTAAGCATTTTTCGAAATTCATCCTATACGAAGGTAAAATAGGGGATGAAAGTTTGTATGAAACTATATTTTTAGAGATTTTTTGTAGTTTTAGCGCGAGCGAAGCTGCGCGTTCTGCTAGTGTATATAATAAGAACAAAACAAAATGGAAACATTTTTAAGAAACCATTATCAGCAAAGAACCATCTTAACTATGTTTCACTTCAAATATAACTTACCTCATTTGGATTAACTAGCAGTTTAGCAGTTTCTTGCGGAAGATCTTTACAAATTTGTGCTATTATTATTTTTATAAGTGCTTCTGATACTTGTGTTGAATTGTCTTTTTCCTACAAAATAGAATTGCTCAATCAATAACATAGTCTTGTATATACTATAATATATGTATATGAATGTCACTATACATTATATGTATAATATGTAGGTGATTTAAAATACAGCACTATTTTCCATATCTTTATACTCTCTTGTATTGGGCTGAATAGATTTCAATGAAATTTGGCAAAACCTAAGATTACATTATGGGGGCTGATATAGACCTTTTCACCATACATACCATGCCGGCAGAATCACTGGCACAAAATATCATAAATAAATAGTTTAATTTCTCATCTGGTTTCAAGTTTTACTATAAAAATAACAGAGATCATTTTGATTATGAACTTGCAAGAAAAATGTTAAATTATATTATTGTTATTTTTACATATTATTTATATATTTATCATATTATTTATAAATTACAATTACATGTGGTAGCCAAATATTGAATGTAATATTTAAATCATCTATATTTTGCACATAATGCCACCATCCTTGAGGAACCAGGAGAGCATCACCTGCCGACAATTCCACCATACACCCTCCTGTTAAACCTGCCACATACATTGCATTTGATTAAATAATATACATAGTAATAAATTATATACTAAATTAAGGCATTAATAATTACCAATAAGATCTTACCAATAAAGTCATCCAGTTTATTAGGACAATAAAAATTCAATTCACTATAGACACTGGATTCTTCATATGGCACCCTTGTAGGTTTCATGCCTCCTGTTTCAGGTGGATAAAGAATCCACCTTTTCCTAAAAAATTGTCTAAACATTATAAAATGTATACACACTTTGGTAAAAGGGAAGTTAAGTTTAGTTTAAGTTCATATAAAAATTAAATAACTCACTCACTTTCCATGAACTTGTGCAACAATATTGTAACCATAAGTATCTTTATGAGCCGGAGTATGGGCTCCTTTGCTGCCCACCCATATAGTTGTATCTGTTGCTCCTTTATCAGGGTAGCCAAACTGTTTCCATGATATTTCCTGAGAATGAGTTTTATCATTTCATAATATAATACAAAATATGCCAAGAACAAAGAGTAAATATTATATACTAGGGCCAAGAACTTAAAAGTATTAATAACTTACCTTCATTATTTCATTGTCATTACTAAACCATTGATGAAGATACTTATAATCAAAGTACATCCACTCCTCGCTGGTGGTCAAATTATCAATAAAATTTTTAAAAGTCATATTTTTTATCTTGCATCGTCTTTCCCAACAAGGTTCTTCAGAAATAAAGTTTTTTTTTAAACATCTAAATGGTATTTCCCGCTCTCCAAATATTACTGACCATTTTTCTCTACTCCAATGACATAAAGGCCAATCAATAAATTTTCGAAACACTAGAGGCAATGAAGATTTTACAGTAGACTTACGCATTAAATCCCCCTCCGAATTAAAACTCATGATGTTTAGCAATTGTTTATTTGATTATAATAAGAATAAATAAAATATAATTTTCATCTTATACTTAGTAAATACCACAGTGGCACAGACCATAAAGCCAGAAACAACAAATTACAAGAGTAAATTAATGTAAATAGTAAATAGTAAAAGTAAATACTGAACCACAGACAACGATATACGACTAGCGAAGCGCGACTATGAATGACTTCAGTCAAATTATTCAATTTTAGAAATCATTCGACTCATTCGAATGAATTACGAAGCTAGTAATTAACTTGATACTTTGTCTGAATTAATTGTATTAGTAATACGTTTTTTTGGAGTAAAAACTTGTATGTATGTTTTAAGCACGGCGCACGACCGAATCACACCGCACAGGTAAAGGGAAGTAAGTAAACTTTTACTAGCTACTAAGTAACAGTATTATTATGAAGGATGAAAAATCGCCAACAATAATTATTAGAAGTGAGCAACAGATACAAGAGCTTAAAATGAATAAATGACTAGCTCATTTTACAAAATATTATAATTTAAATTATAAACAAGGCACAAGAAAGTTTTTTTGCGTCTTGTTATATTTATTATGCTCCTATTGTATACAAATATTTTTCTTTTCTTATCATAATAGAATAATAACTCCTTACATTTGTTACTACATAATATATAATACAAATAATAGTTACTTAAATATATATAGCGTACTTATCAACAAACTTTATTACTTAACATACATTTTATCATACTCTTATATACATAAAAAATACACACCAAATACACACAATCACTATCAATACACACACTATGCACACAATTATATACATAATTATACACACTACTCATACTTATACACTTACCACTTACATGTCCACTACCCGATTACTTATTATACTCACACTTCTTGTTCACATACTCTTTTATTATGGTTTATAATACTTTTTGTACTACTTGGCCTCGTCTTAAGCTATGGAATAGTAACAATAATTAAAGACTCTCGAAATACTTCTGTACTGAACACATTATATAAATATAAATTAAATTTAACTTTAATATGTATACGACTTGATGGTACGTTTTCTCTATTAAAAACTAGATATAATGGGTGATTCGATACGGACTCAAAATGAAATTGATAATTTTAAAATAGCACGCACATTTGAATGTGACTGTTCAGAACTAACAAAATATATACATATAAAAAGTAATGACTTTACCGTTGTTTCTCAAAATATAAGAAGTATTTCATGTAATTTTGACAGTTTTATAGTATCTTTATCGAAATTTAAGTTCGAACCAGATGTTATTCTTCTGACGGAGTGTAGATTAAGTCCTGAAAAACCAATTCCACAACTTAAGAATTATTCCTCTTTCTATACAACTTGTCATTTAAACCAAAATGATGGTGTTGTCGTATATATAAAAAATAATTTAAAATGTAAAGTAAGAGAAATAAAATTGTCCCTAGCATCATGCATACAAATTGATATCCTAAATAACATAATTTTATGTATCTATCGATCCCCATCGAACATAAATGCTGACAGTTTTATATTCTCTCTTAATACTCACCTAGATAACCTAAAGTCACAAAAAAATATTATCATAGCAGGTGACATAAACATTAACTTAAAACCTGGGGAATCAACATCATCGTATGAGAACACTAACAGAAATAATTATCTCAACATGTTGTCACTCCACGGTATATTGCCTGGACATACTTTGGCGACCAGAGATACAAATTGCTTAGACCATTTTATGCTTAAGATTAATAAACAAAAAATATCGGCTTCAATTGCTATCTTACACACTAGTATCACCGATCACTACACAACTCTTTTATCATTATCCAAACTAAATAATATATATACTGCCAGTAAAATTAAATCAACTATAAATTTTGAAGAAGCTTATAAATACCTATTAGATAATAATCTTGCTAACCTTCTTTTCTGCGACAACCCGGAGTCCTCTTGCTAACCTTTTAATACACAAACTAACTGAATCAATTAATAAAAATACAGTCCATCTTAAAATTCCAAATAGTAAACGCATAATAAAACCTTGGATTAGTCCAGGTATTCTTCGTTGTATAAATAACCGCAATAAATTACAAAAAAAACTTAAACACGACCCTTATAATGAATTATTAAAAATAGCATATATAAGATACAGAAACCATTGCAACAATCTAATAAAAAAATTAAAACGGAAGTATGAGACAGAATTAATTATTAATAATATTTCTAATAAGAAAAAACTTTGGGATAATCTAAAAACAATATCTTACTCTAACCAAAAAAATAATTATAGTGAAGAATTATTAAGTATAAGATCATCACCTCTAGAATCCGTTAACTACATTAATAATTATTTCGCGAAAATCGGAAAAGATCTTACACAAAAAATACAGCCATGTCACTCTGCCTCCAATGACGACCATTATACATTGCCACCTTCACAACCTAATTCCTTCGTTCTGCTAGATGCAGATGAAGATGAAGTGAATCGTGTCTTAATGAGTCTTAAATCTGATAGTGCGTCTGGTTGGGATAATGTACCAACACGATTTCTTAAATATATAAGAAAGGATATCGTTCCTTTATTAACTCACCTTGCTAACCTCTGCTTTAGAAAAGGTATTTTTCCTAGTCCTCTAAAGCAGGCTATTATTACGCCTGTTCATAAAGGTGGGGACAGAGATGACATAACAAATTATAGACCTATTTCAGTATTACCCTCAATATCCAAAATAATAGAAAAACTTATTAATATTAGGCTTTTAACATACCTTAAAGATTATAATATCATCTCAAAATCACAATATGGATTTCGTCAGGGCATTTCCACCGAGCACGCAGTAACTGCACTAACTAAAATTGTAACAGAACAATTAGACAACGGTAAACCGTGTTTAACTGTATTCCTTGATCTAAAAAAAGCTTTTGATACTGTCTCTGTCCAAATTCTTGTAAAAAAGCTTGAACATATTGGGGTACGTGGAATTCCACTACAGCTCTTAAATGACTACCTCTCAAATAGGAAGCAGAAAGTTAGGGTTACTCATTACACAAGTGAATATACAGACGTATCATATGGTGTTCCGCAAGGCAGTGTCCTGGGACCTACTCTGTTTGTCATCTATGTAAACCAGCTCTGTAATATACAACTAACAAATACTAAGGTATTCTCATATGCTGATGATACAGCTCTAGTCTTTACGGGTAATTCTTGGGACGAGGTTCGGCTTAATGCCGAAATAGGGTTGGCTAAAGTAGCCAGGTGGTTGTCTAAGAACCTACTCACACTGAACATTTCTAAAACAAATTATATATGCTTTAGCATATGTAAACGTAAACAACCTAGAGAAGATTTCAATATAAAAATACATCTGTGTAATAATGATAAAAGCACTACCTGCAGTTGCTTAAATATAACGAGGGTTCCATGTGCTAAGTATTTGGGTGTTTTCATTGACCAGAGATTATCTTGGCATTCTCAAATCGATCATGTGGCAAACAGAGTCAGAAAATTGAGCTGGATGTTTCGGTCCCTAAGACACATAGTCCCTAAACAAGTTTTTAGCAGCTCATCTCGCCCCAGGAATCTCTTGAATGAAATATATTTTGCCTTAGTACAATCAGTGCTATCATATTGTATCCCGATTTGGGGCGGAGCTGCTAAAACGAAGTTTATTGAACTTGAGAGAGCACAACGTGCTCTAATAAAATGTATGTACTTTAAAAAACTTACATTTCCAACTGAGAATCTGTACCAAGTTAGCACACTGCTCTCAGTTAGAAAGCTGTATATTACTCAAACTATACTAAAAGTACATAAGGCTGTTTCCTATGATGCGTCTTTAACATTAAAAAGAAGGAAAGAAAATATAATTAAAATCCCACAAACAAGAACAACATTTGCGTCAATGCAATTCGATAAAAGATCTGCACAATTATATAATAAAATTAACAGTATCATTTATGTTTACCCCTACAATTACCATAAATGCAAAAAGACATTAATAGATTGGATAAAAACCCTTAGTTACAATGATACGGAAAAACTATTAGAACATATTCATTAAATACTCACACACGCACACACACACACACGCGCACACACACACACGGACACACACACACACACACACACGCGCGCACGCACATACACACACGCACACTCACACACAATACACAAACAAATATATGTACGCTAATTTTTATTTTAATTTTTTATTTTTTTGTTTGTCTTAATTGATCTATTTAAGTTTGTAGTATCACCCATAATATTATAATCAGCTAAAAGATAAAATTACTTTTTTATGAAAGGGCGGGGTCTCCTAATACAGGCAAATTATTTGCTTAAAAGGGGATCTCAACCACAAAATTTGAAATTTTGATTAGATTTGAAATAAATAAATAAATAAATTTTAAATTAATCAATTAATTATATGTTAATTTTTATTTCAAATGTAAATGTATATTGTTATCTAATTTATAGTTTTTTATTGTTGTTGTGTTATAATAATAATAATAAAATTATTATTATATATTTAGTGTTATAATTTTATAATTATATAATTCGACTTGAGGCGCTGACAGAACGGCAACCGTGATTATTCGGCGCTGGAGTGGCGGCAAATGATCGATTCATTCGAATTTAATTTCAAACTGGCGACTAAGTCGCAGGACCGCGACCAATTTTATTGAAACGCCTTAGTTATCACTAATTAGTAATAGTTATGCGATTATTAACATTAGTATATTACTATTATTCAAGTCGAATATGTAAATTAGTAGTTATGATGCTTCGAATCGTCGTGTCATTCGCAGTCGCGCTGCGCGCATCGCTACCACAGACCGGAATAACACTAAGCATGGAAATGATTGCTACTTTTAAATCATTATCATATGATAAAATTACGTATATTTTTCACGTGATTTCATGCTACTTTTCACAGGCAATGATTTTTTATTTCGACGGTCTGGTGTCACACTTTATATTATTTGCTATTAAAATGAAGTATTAGTAGGGGAGCCCAAGAGGGGATTTTCTGTAGTTACTCGAGCGCGGCAGATTAACATAAAAGAGGTTACTTTGCACTCTATTGAGTACTTTCACCATAATATAAGTCTTCTATATAAAGGGGCGCGTCTAGGGAAGCCGATTAAAATATTTAAAAAATGTTTTGATAAGGTAGAAATACTTGAAACCGTCAGATTAAGGTGTGGTAGGCTAGTCACATCCTGAAAAGTGTCCAATTCAATAATCTGCAGATTTGCACAAGCCGAAGAGGCAAAAATCGACTATAAAGTTTATGATGATTATGGTGATTTGTAGCAGTCACTGTGAATTTAAGTAGCAGGTGTGACGTATGATAACGCATTTCATGTGATTTTTCACTTGCTACTCGTGAAATGTTCCATGCCTAAATAACACGCTGCTGATTGTCGGGTAAATTACCCGAAAAGCGGGTAATTTTAGGCGATTTTTGATGGTGGGTAATTTTGACGGGTATTTGCAATGTGTGGAGTCAAAGCAGGTATTTTAGTTTTCCCCTCCAACGTGCGTTCACCTTGTCGTAACGGGGGGGCTCAGTAGTGCCTAGGAATCCAGCCGGGCGCGAAGCTAAGAAACGCACAGGGAGGTGGCCCACTTCGATGGGCGGTGTACCATGCGGGTTGCTCCAGGTACTTCTCTGATCCCCCCCAACGTGCGTTCACCTTGTCGTGGTGGGGGGGCTCAGTAGCAGTAGCGAAGCTAAGAAACGCACAGGGAGGTTGCCCACTTCGGTGGGCGGTGGGAGGTGGCCCTCTTCGGAGGGCGGTGTACCATGCGGGTTGCTCCTGGTACTTCTCTGATAGCAGAGTGGACTGTGGAGCAACCCCATGGTTGTGGTGGTCTGCTTCGGCGGACCTGCCGTCGGGGCGTCGTAGTTGAATGCGTAAGCGATCCTGCGACGCCCCATTAAGACGGGGGAAGGTTTTGTTGGGTTTTAGTGGGTAGTACTGGCTGTATTACGCCGGTGAGTCCCACACGTCGTGCGTAAATGCATTTCCCAACGTTAAAAAAAAAAAAAAAAAAAAAAAAAGGTACTTCTCTGATAGCAGAGTGGACTGTAGAGCAACCCCATGGTTATTGTGGTCTGCTTCGGCAAACCTAATGTCGGAACGTCGTAGTTGAGTGCATAACCAATCCTGCGATGCCCCATTAAGACGGAGGAAGGTTTTGTTGGATTTTAGTCGGTAGTACTGGCTTTTCGAGCCAGCGAGTCCCACATTACCACCTGTATGTCTACAGGTTGTATGCGTAAATACATTTCCCAACATAAAAAGAGGGTGTAGTTTAGATGATTAAATTGATATTTTAAGATATTTTTTTTGGTTGATTTAATAATTTAAAACTGTTTAATTAAGAACTGATTACAATAACTTCTTTTTCTAACATTATTACTTTCTTTTATTCTATATAAAACATGAATAAATTACATAAAAAAACGAATTTCGGGTATTCTGCTCATGGTTGGCGCCGGCAGGATAAACCGGGTATTTTGAGTAGTGATGTGCCAACTCTGAATGATTTGTTTTGCTTGTACCAATTTAATGACTCGGCTTTGCAACAATATTAAAAAAATGGTACAGATTCTAAATAAATATTTACATATTAGGACAATTATAATTATTTATATTTTTTATATTTATTTATTTATATTATTACTAGCAGAACCCGCGGCTTCGTTCGCGCTAAAACTCCAAAAAAACACTAAAAAGGTAGGTTTAATAAAAAACTTCATCCGCTATTTTACCCCCTTACGGGATAAATTTCGAAGAATGCTAAAACATATATTTTATTTAATTGTATTGAAGAGCGTTAATACCAAGTTTCAAGTAATTCTGATCATAAATATTTTTTTGGGTTGTATTATAACGTGTTTCCCCGTGGAAATGAGATAATCTTCCGCGGTAAAAAGTAGTCTATACCACTCTCCAGCCCTCCAACTATGAACTATTTTCACCCAAGAAATTACCCCAGTCCGTTACTCCGTTTCGACGTGAAAGAAGGGCAAACAAACAAACATACTTTCACATTTATAATATTAGTATGGATATTATAACGCTGTCATTCGGTTGAAACGCTATGACGGGAGTACGGACGACAGCGATTAAGTTAAATACTGTGGCATCTTATTCGGTTGTAATAGGAGCGATTTTGCAACATAAATGTAAAGTGCTGACGACTGTACAAAACATGACCACAACGAACGAATCACCGCGTTTGTGTAAGGTCAATCGCGTACTCGCTTGACTCGTTCACTTACCACGCAAATCTAATTCGAGTCAGAGAGAATTCAACTCGACTTAATTCGAGTTAAGCCCAACTCGAGTTAACTCGAGTTGACACATCTTTAATTTTGAGGTTCATTGGTCGGGTAAATCGACGATTGTTATCTGGCAGCCCTGAAGTTGTCATCCATGATCATAGATTCATAATATTTATTTGTATTTTGAAATTTAAAATACCTAAATTCAATTTTTAACAAACTTCACTAAAATAATTGGACTATTTGTAGAATTGTGTAATTATATTCATTACATAGCCGTTTTTTTTAAGAAAAGATTTATTTACTAAGTGTACATAAAACAATGAGCGTTGAAGTAAAGTCATCATTTTTCTCTCCGGCTATTTCTCAAACTACTGTACAAGAATCTAGTAGTGACATTTCTGATGAATTACTGGAATTAATCGATGAACTTAACGAATCTCTCAATAATTTTAGCTTACCAACAGCTGTTAAATGCGTTTATAATCCAAGCATTTATGCTAGGTATACTTTTGAAATGTACATTCGGAAATATTGTAATACTAAGAAAAAGATAATGTATTTTGGAATGAATCCTGGACCTTGGGGAATGTCTCAAACTGGGGTTTGTATTTATTATATGATATTCAAAGTCGTCGCCGATCAAATTAGCATGAAATATCTACTACTTAACTTTTAATGATTTTTTAAGTTCATTAAATAAATAATAAAGAAATTATAAAACACTTGCGACTCACCCTCGCTTCGCTCATGCTCGTCCCTTAGTACGTTTTGACGCTTAGTATAGAATACAATGAGTTTTATATGCCTTGAGAAATGATTGATTCCCCATACAAACTTCCACCCCCTTTTCACCCTCATAAGGGATGATTTCCAGGGTAAAAACTATCTTATGTCCTTCCCAAAGTTTCTAACTATCTCCATATCGATTAGCAAATTTCATCTAAATCGATTCAGCGGATTAAATGTGAAAAGGTAATAGACTGCAACTGACAGAGTTACTTTCGCATTCATAATATTATTAGTCTGTATTAATTGCATTAATTTTGTTGAAAAATAATTGAAATCTAATTATTGTTTATATTATGACAACATACACTTATTTCAAAACATAAAAAATTACTACCATTAAGTTATTCCCATGATACTGAAATTGTATAAGTAATTTTTGTTTTAAATAAAGGTCCCATTTGGAGAAGTGTCAGCAGTAAAAGATTGGTTAAAAATAGAAGGACCTGTAGGTAAGCCACCAAATGAGATTAAAGAACGTCCAGTAAATGGTTTTAATTGTAAAAGAACTGAGGTCAGTTAAATTTCCAACTATTACGTAGTGTAAAGTATAAAATGTGTGATCATTTATAGTATTGTAATTTACAGATTAGTGGCAAAAGATTTTGGGGATTAGTTAAAAATATATGTGGAGATCCAGACATATTTTTTAAAACAAGCTTTGTCTATAATTATATAAACCAGCAATGGATGAAATGCAATGGTTGTAATCTTACTCCTGGAGATTTTAAAGTAAATACTAGTACTGAATGCCCATATTTGCGATATTTTATAACATCAATGTATTAATTTGTACAAATATTTTCATTTTAGGTATCAGAAATAGAAGGTCTCTATAATATTTGTGACCCAATTTTTATTAAAGTTTTAAAACTTTATGAAGTTGAAATTATAGTAGCAATAGGGAATTTCTGTAAGATAAGAGCTGACAAAGCATTAAAAAAATATTTACCTTCGAGTAACATTAAGGTGAGGGATAAGTATATTTTTAATATTAAACATCTATAATATTTATAACTAGAGAGTTACTCTCGCTTAAATCGGTTACATCCCTATAGGTATGTTTTAAATAGATAATAATAGTTATTGCAAATGTACCATAAGAGAGACATAATTATTATGGTACTGTGGACTTTTCTGTAGGTCTTCTTTTTTAGTACATTCAATTTTCTAGTACATTTTCTTAATGTACCTCTTAAGGTTAAGCCAGCTAATATGGCTAATGGCCATGTATATTTCTAAGGTACTGCTCAACAGAACCAGTTATTCTGTTTTTCCATAGCAATGAAAATTTTTCCTGTACTTAAAGGTATCCTAAATGATAACCTGACTAATAAGTTACCACTACACAAAATTTATTTAAAGTAGATTCAGTACTTTTTGTGTAAATACACACAGGATTACAGACAAATAGACAAGAACCCATAGAGTATATTGCTACATATATAAACAAGAGTCAAGAACCTCAAAAACTTCTTTTGAGGTTTATAATTTATATTCTGTGCGTACTATGTTGCCATTATTTTAAAAAAATATTACATGTACAGATTTCACTTTATTACTATTTTATTATATATGTATAGATTAGGACTATAATAATAATATCGTTCAAACCAATCCAACTTAAGGAATGCTTAATTATCTTTACTTAAACAAAGATAACACAAAATTACTCTCTATTACATTATTTACATTTTACATGAAGGAATATACATTTTAACTTCATTCGTTTAACATATCAAATAATATATTTTAGTAAAATCTAAGACTATCATTTGACTATTTTCATTTTGATAACCAGAGGGGGTATTAACATCTAGTGTTAGTTACGTTAATTTGTAATAATACAATATTTCTTATAAACGATTAATTTAAAAAAAAAACGTTATTTTCGTCCAAACCAAATTTCGTTCATTTTCTTTAATCTTTTATTATTATAAAAGTGTAAAATGTGCGCAGCAACTTCAAAAGTACGAAACGCATTTGTTACAATAAAATGTGTCGTCCATCCAAATCTGTTAACTGTCAACAGTAATTTAATAATTTTCACGATAAAAATTACAAAATACAAATGTTGTCATTAGAAGCGCGCGAATTTAGCGGTATTTACTATGTCTTTGGTTTGAACAGCTCAAATATCTTTAAAAGAATTAATATTGTACTAAGATCCCGCTGCAAGATGGTTACGTTCATAGCGTATTTAATCAAAATATTTTTTTATATACATTAAAAAGTATGTTTGGGTGCCTATTAAAATATGCCCGCTAGTATGTTTGATTAAATAAATAATAATTGACTTTTTGGAACAAAAACGATGCATTTGTTATTAAAATGAATTATGAAGTGGAATCACTTCACAGAAATTTACGTAGAGATCTTGAAAAGTGATAGCTGCCGTTGCGCAAAGATAAAGTGATAGATAGTTAACTGTTGTTGCCATGGTAACCGTTGTTATTGTCTGACAAATCTATACATATAATAAATTTGTAACTGAGTCGAATCTGTACATTAAATATTTTTTGGAAAACCTAATTGAAATAGACATTATTATCGATACAGAGTCCGAATCTATAGTTTTTAGAATTTTTGTCTGTCTGTCTGTTACCGCATCACGAGAAAACCACTGGACAGATTTTGATGAAATTTGGTATGATGGTAGCTGGTTATCCGGATCAACATATAGGATACTTTTTACCGCGGGAAAATATCTTATTTCTGAGAAAAAATACAAAAACTGCATTTTAAGAGAGTGAGATATGTAAATCCTACGAATTTGGTTTTTGGTCATCTGAACGCGGGCGGAACTGCGGGCAATGCTAGTGATATATAATATTATATTCTTTCCTTGTCTTTCCATTGCGGCCACTTTTACATAGGTAGAGGTATTTTATCATGCACAGTATTAAAAAAAAGGCTTTAATTTGATATATAAATGATGAATATACGCCATGAACATATAAATGTAACAAAAAAATCTTTAATGACTCGCAACTACTTTTGCGGCCACTTTTACATAGGCAGAGGTAGTTTATCAGGTACAGAAAAAAAATAGCTTTAATTTGCTATATATAAGTGATGAATATAGGCCATGAACGTAAAAACGTAACAAAATATGACCTACTTACACCTGGCTGCGAAGAGGTTGCGGCCAAGTGTCACCAATCTTATTTATTTTCTATACAATTATAAGCCGATATAAAGTATGAATTGAAATATTATAATATATTATATACTTATTCTATTTTTACTCATAATTTACACCCTTTTATATTTCATAAAGTATTAAATTACTTATGATAATTTCAATATATAAAATTATTTGTATGTTAAAAATGTAAATATTATTTTTAAAGATAAACAATAATATTTAACAAGAGTTTTTTGCTTTAAGGTACTTTGTTTATCACATCCAAGCCCTAGAACTGTAAACAACACAAATTGGGATGAAAAGGCCTTGCAACAATTAAAAGACTATGACCTTTTAAAATATTACAAGGAAGAATAAAATAATTTCAATTATTTACTTCTTATCATTAATTTTTTATAATATTTATGAAAGAGACAGAATGTTTGTGGCATCACCAACATTCCTTCATGGTTTTTTAAAACTTACGTTTGGTGCACCACATGAACGAGTGTTTATTATTCTATTGTATAGAGAAGAGTATAAACATCAACAATAGAAGACACGTAAATGAATATAACAATATTAGCATTGAATGCTCTAAAGTTTCACTTGAAGGTAAAGATCGCTATAAGAAAACGACAAGCATTAATGTTAATAAATTAAGAAAAATATTAACAAATGAATATGTTAATTCATTAGTTGTATTCAAAATAATTAATTTCTAGTGTTCTCATATAAACTCAAGATATAGGGAACCTGACACCTTTCGATTTAATTTTATTTTAAATTCATTTTTTTTTATTGAAAGATAGGCTTGCGCTTGACTACAATCAGCACTGGGAAGCACTGATGAGGTCTAGGTTGAAGCGCGCTTGCCTAGAAAAGGTAGCCTCGAAGGTACTTGGAATGTAGGTGGAGGAAACACGGATGCTGGAAGGGTGTTACACTACTTAGCAGTTCGATTCAGAAACGTATAACTGAAACGTTTCGTGCGTGTTGGTTGGATTTCTACCACATAAGGATGCCAGCGCTCACGACTTCTCGCAGTTCTGTGGTAAAACGGTGAAGGGGGCACAAGGTTGTGAAGTTACTGCTCGCATTCCCCAAAGTATATCCGATAGAAGATCGATAGACAGGCGACAATGCGTCGATGCTGTAGACTAAGCATTCGTCTGCGTTAGTGTTTAATCACCTATGATACGGCGAGCTAGACGATCTATTAAGTCTAATGCATCGAGTTGATACTTGGCAGAGCCATCCCAGAGGTGGCAGCAGTATTCCATAGCTAAGCGCACTTGAGCGCTGCTCAGGCGTGAAGTACCGCTTCACCTTGTTCAGGATACCAAGTTTTTTCTGCTGTTTTGACCTTATTATAATTTATTATTATAATTTAAAAAAGATTTTTTTCTTTCTTCATCCTGTCGTCGTGCGGGGAGAAATTGAACAAAAAAATATCTTTATCAGCTTAAGTGAGAGCTCAAAAAGCACATGATTCAGATGAGAAGCTTCGAAGTATCACTAATGTCGTAGATATGCAAAACTTTGGCCTAGCCTAGCATTTGCTTGGTTTTGTTTGAGATCATCATCGATCAAAAAAATGATAGATGGAGATCTTGGAAGACTTTGATCTCAGACTAAACCAAATCTAATAGCAGAGTTTTACCTACCATTAAAACTCATATTATGTCCGGAGCCTTATTCGAGGCCTAATAAACAATATTGAGATGACATCTTCCGTTTCCGGCCGCTTTTAGTCGTGGTAGTTCCCTTAAATTTAAGAAAATATGACAACTTCCGGCCGCCATGTTCACCAGGTGATTGCAATCGGCCATTGGAGTTCCTCTTCATTGTGGTCTCAATGAGCTACTTATATCTAACTTAAATAACACCAGGCAGAATTTAATGTTAGGCCTCGAATAAGGCTCCGGACATAATATGAGTTTTAATGGTAGGTAAAACTCTGCTATTATGTCCTTCCGCCGTTATTCGAGGCCTAATAAACAATATTGAGACAGTGTTTGTTATCGCCTGGTGAACAAGACGCCAATGTGATTTTAAGATAAATACCTACTACTATAAATACATTTAGTTTATAGATCAATTTTAATTATATACTTTCTTTCTGTTTTTTTTTGCCTTTTTTTTCATTAGTACTATTATTATTTTATATATATTTCTATTTCGTTTTTTTATATATATATATATTATTATTTCCTTCATTATTACTTTGTCAAATAACATTTCAGTTAATCATTAGATAAATAATCACAAATCACTTTACGCAAAAAAAAAGTAGATTACTATCTTACAGGTTTAAACAACGCTCTTAGGGAGACGCTATCTGAAATTACATTAGGCAATGGTCTTACTTCTTTTTTGTAGAACTTTGAGAAAGTTTTTATAGACTTCCAATTAGCTCTAGATAGGATTTTGTCCAATGGTTCACTATCCAACCAACCCCTGGACGCCACAGCTGATCTCATGCTACCTGGTGTTGCATCAACGCCCGCGTCAGACAAAACAGATTTTACCCAGCCTGCGATTACAGTACGAGAAGCAGCTTTAGCGGCTCCACGGGCTGTTACAAAGAGGTTACTTACTTTTCCTTCTCTACGTCTATCCTTTCCGAATTGTATTAGCTTTCTTACCCATAGTACAGGATCTATATTAGGGTTCTCATTATTCGAGTACAATTTCCAACCTGATTGAGTATAAGACACAGAATCAGTCTTAGAACCAAACATAGGCCAAAATGTTAAACAGTTAGCTTCAGTGTCGTCTATAAAGTTAGAGTCCGATATACTAAGCAGTGTTAGATCATGCACTCTACGCCCAGAACAAAGTAAAAGTAGAATAGCACAACGTCGTGATATTT